>JAKUCV010002193.1:4083-114817 GCA_028386065.3 Turnera subulata | reverse complement strand
TTCATAGTAACCGATTGTTACACTGATAGACATGGTTTGTTAAGACTTATCAGTCTAGACTTGGTTCATAGTCTACGGACACCAAGATCGTTGTATTACACTCGTTAGTTTTAAGAACCCAGCTAAACAAACTCATATCGTACATTTTTTCCTTTTGAAATATGTGGGGGATTGTTGGAAAAATACGTTATATTTCAAAGGAAAAAAAAGAGTTTATCTAGTCAAAACTAAATGTTAGATGTTGGAGGATATCAGGGGATTAGTTGAGAGCTTACCTGGTCAGTAGGAAAAAATGTGGTCCTTATTAAATGACCATTATTTTTTCTAACTTTGTTGTTCCCCTCCACCTCCTATAAATACAGGACCTCTCTTCAGCTCCAATACAGGAAAAAAATTCCACTCTCATTCTTCCTTTATCCTCCCTTTATTCTCTTTTCACATTTAGTTCTTTTCTCTTTTACTGGGTTCTTTATTTGTCTTTAAGATAAAAACTTCTTGGCAGATTCTGGTTCCCTACAATATTTTTGTAGAAGGAGTTGTTGTATCCTGAGAAGACTTTTGAGATTACCAAAAATATCTCTTTAGGACAGTGTCCTACACGCCTCAGCTCGGGTTTGACACAACCAAATTTTCAAATATTCCAACAAAAGGTTGCCAGGAGGAAACATCAATGGCTGCAAGGTTAAAGGTATTAGACCCCGGCATTGTGAAATATGGTTCAAAGGCTTCTTAGGAGATTAATGCAAGAAGATATCGCCTAAATCTAACTCAATCATGTGTATTCTTCGACATTGGAATAATCCAGAGAGAAACTATCAATAGTAAACAAGAAAAGTATTTTATTTAATTCATTGAGCAACTTGTAAATTACACATGGAGAAAACACTCACTTCAACCCATTTTATACATTAACCACACAGTTTCACACAACGTCATAGTAATTTTAATTTATAACACCACGAATTATTAACCACTACCAGCATTTTTTCAGAGAATTCACCGAATTTTAACCAGAGATTTGGATAGCCTTGACGTCGGGTTTCTTGACTTCCTCTTTAGGCACAGTAACAGTGAGGACCCCATTCTCCATGGAAGCCTTCACCCCATCCAGCTTGGCATTCTCCGGCAGCCGGAACCTCCTCGAGAACTTGCCGGTGCTGCGCTCCACGCGATGCCAGGTGTCGTTCTTGTCTTCCTTCTCCACGTTCCTCTCGCCGCTGATGTGGAGCACTCGGTCGTCTTCAATCTCCACCTTCACTTCTTCCTTCTTCAGCCCAGGGAGATCAGCCTTGAATACATGGGCTTCCGGGGTCTCTTTCCAGTCGACCCTGGTGTTAACGAAAGCAGAGTTCTCGCGGGAGATGAGGGAAGAGGCAGAAGGGAAACCGAAATCCCTGAAGGGATCCCAGGAATCCAGCGCAGAGAATGGATCGAAAATGCTGCTTCCTTGGTTCCCGAAGAAGCTGGGAATCAGTGCCATTGTTTCTCTAACTTCTACTTTCTCTATACACAGACTTGGAGGAATAGCAGAATCGAAGATTACTTGCTTGGTGTTTGCTTCTGGTTGTCGATGAACTGATCAGATGCAGAGGAAACATGGGAAGTATTGGTATTTATAGGAAGCAGAGGAAGCATCTGGTGTTTTCTGGGAGAAAAGAATGGTGTTGATTGGGCTTTGGTTCCCGATGAATCGTGTTGAGTCTTATAACTTCGTGTTTTTTCTCGAATCTTTCTTACAATGAGAAGTTGGGAGTGGGCTTAATGAAGCTCTGTCCGGGCCTTCATTTGACGGCCCAATTTTTAACTGTTGGTCTTGTGATCTTGTCTGCTTTTCTTATGGTTCCGGGGTCTGCTTCAAAATGGCGAGGCTAGTGAAATCAATTCTGCGTTCTGCCACGATGAATGGTGACCTCCTTCTCCAACTTTAACAGTATTGTTTGATTTATCTTCAATTCACTGTTGCATTCTCAAGGATGACGAACAAAACTTTCTGAGAGGAAGGGAATTGAAGGAAGATGATGAGGTCGATAGGGGTCTCCATTATATTGGGATCGCTACTATTCAAGAATCCACTTTTAGGTGCTTGAACGTGCTAACTGATGCATGCTTACTCCGAGTAAACTACCAGTCATGAATTACACATTGTTCTTACAGATTAGATAAGATGTTCAGGATATTCTATTTTTGGCATGATCTCAATTTGGAAAACCCAACCAACAGCAAGAGTAAAAAGTAAAAAAAAAAAAACTAACGGTTAAAGTTTGTTAACATTGATGTAAGGTGAAAATTGAGACGTAATATAAGTATAGGGATCGTTATTATTATGATAGAATATAAAAAAGAAGCGGCTACTGATGAACTAGAACTTTATAATGAGTTTATATAGTTTTGGAATGAAAATGGCAAAAGAACATCAGGAATTACTTGGTGAAAATGCCTTCAAAAATATAATGTTCAAGGATAAAAAAAATATTCATAAAGAAAAAGGATAACAAAAAAATTGTTAAAACATATACTGCTGCACAAAACTTTAATCCGTCAAGATACATATATCGGTACAAACCGGGCTCCCGCACTAAGTCACTTTATATATTGTTAATATAACTCTTGGCTACGAACTGTGATTATTATAAATTGTAATGCTACCTATCACCACAAGAAAAATAATAACCGGCAGAAAATCCACTTCATAAGTAAATAACACACCGCGCATTGTAATCCAATTCCAAAAAGGATTTGGAAATCTTTAATTAACCGACTTAGTTTTCCCATTATATATAAATACATGCACCACCATTTGATCTTAAGAAGTATCAAAAGCAATTGAAAAAACCGTATAGTTTCACTCGCATAGTTTCAGTCAGTCGCAGCATGGTCAACATAGGCTCCCTTTCTCCAACTTCTCCCTTGGGTCCCAAGTGTCCGCCTCTGAAGTTGAACCCCACGCCAACTGCGGCCCAGAAAAGGAAGAAATCGATGCATCAAGAAGATAGCAAAACCAGTGAGGCTTCAAGAAACATCAAGAAATCAAGAACAGGCGCCGCTAAGCTCCTCGTCACAGCTCCTACTAGGAAGGCATTGTCGGAAATAACTTTGTTCGGGAAATCTTTAATCGTTAATGGCTCTACTAAGGATGACCCACTCCCCAAGTCTTCTTCTCAGTTAGTTGAATTTGGAAGAGAAAAGAAAGCAATTCCTGCAACGATACTCCCTTACAACTATCTAGAAGAGGTGGATGAAAACAGAAGAATGAAGGTTTCAACTGAACTGAAGATGTATGAAGATCCCTGGAAGATCAGGAAGAAGCTCACGGAAAGCGATGTTGAGCATTATTGCAGGCTCTTGGTGGCAACAGATTTGATCAAGAACCATATCTTGCCTTTCTTGCCACCCAGTGCTATCAAGGAAGCAGAGAACCTTAATGGTGTGCGAGTCTTTGCGTGGGATCTTGATACCTGGACAGGGCATACATTGGTCTTGAAACAATGGTCGTCTGCCAAGAAGAATTATGTGTTCAAGGATGGGTGGAGTCAGGATTTTGTAAGGAGAAGGAAGTTGAAGAAAGATGATGAGATTGGGCTTTATTGGGATTCATACTATTCAAGATTACACTTTGCGGTGCTTAAAAAACAAGGGGTTGATTGAGGATATCTGATTCCCAGCTGCTGTTATTTCTTTAGTGCTGTAGGTTCCTATTTAGTTTATGTACCTGGTGATGTAGTGTGGTTTTTAACAAACTTGAACTCCATAAAAATGCATATCCTTTATGTTTCCAGTAAAAGAAGCTGATTTAGCGAACCCGATCACAGTGACTTGGCCAAACTTTCTTTCTTAGTATCTTTTGTTCTGTTTTTAGAATTAATGCATTACTTTATATTACTATCGATCATATTTTAAAAAAGCAAACACTTTGTTTGTCCTACTCATATTAAAAAATATTAGAATTTCTGAAATAGATAATACTAATTATGGGAATGATCATTGTTGTGAATACTATTGATAATTCGTCCAATACTGAAATATAAGTAGGCACATAATTTTGTTAACTTGACGTGGAGAAGGTAAACGAGACAGAGTACATCTGTATTTTCCTAATTCCGATAAATAGAAGGACAACAACACAACTCGCCAAAAGGGATTTCCCACCTTGGAGCAAAATTGGGAAAAGTTTCCTACAATTCCAGGATTGGCAAACCCTTTTTCAAACAGAATTGGACACAGGCCACTCTATATATACGCATTCCACTCTCCAATATTTCCATATAATATCACATCGCAATATCCCGTTTCTAATTCACATAACATACATATTTCTTTCCCTAGCCTAGAATATAGAGATATAATAAAACACTTCGATAGATATACTAGTACTTTTCTTGCGACCTTCCTCACCAAAGAGAGCTAATTAAGGCCTCAAGTAAAATAGGAATTCCCTGCCGGCGCTCACCTATCATGGATAGTAAGTGGACGCCCAGGATAGCGACGATCAAGAGGAAAGCAGAAGCACTGTCAACGTTGTGTGGAGTAGATGTGGGGGTGGTGTACTATGACGACCATGACAACCTCCACACATGGCCTGAAGACCGCCAAACCCTCAAGCAAACCCTCACCCGCTACAATACTCTCATGCAACAACGCAAACAACGAAACCAGAAAAAGGCAAGGCAGAACAAGAAGAAGCGGCACAGCACCCCTGATGACGACGTCAAGGCAGCTGTGAAATCCTCCTCCACCAGCGCCGGCCCAACTCCTGATGACAAGAATCTCCTTGCAGAATCTTCGTCCGAGAATGCATCAAGATTTGGAAGAACCACCTTGAATTTGATTGATTTCGTCGGTGTGGAGCGATCGCAGTCCGGGTCAAGTAGTTATGAAAAACCCACGTTGAAGTTTATTGATTTTCTGGGTGTGGGCCGATCATCCCAGGCCAATACAGGGGATTCCAGCAGTACACATGGTACAACCATTACTAGTCAAGATTCTGGTGCGACGTTACCTGAAAAAGATGCTGGTGATATTTTTTCAAGAGTGCCAACATCCCGGAACTGAGAGTAGTCTATGTCACTGCCAATTCCCCTGCATTGAGCCATGGTGACAAGTTTAACATGTCTATGGCCTATTAGCCTTGCTCTTGCAGGGATGTCCTTTCAAGGTTTGAAGATATTCCTTTACCGTTTCCCTAACACTTGTAGACTCCCATGTTCTTCCTTTCTTCTCTTTTTCATTATTTGGTAGAACTTTCTTTATTGGGTTACTCTGGTGTAGTTGGATCTTCTTCGCTACGTAGAAGCGTGCATTGTTTCTTTTTCTTGTGCTGGCCTTCGAGCAATATATACATTTGGAAACTGAAATTGATAGTAAATAAATGGCCTGATTGTTTTTCTTATTTATTTGAAATTATTATGGCTCTCCCTGTTTTACTTGTTTGCTTCTCTCCCTAGCAAAAATATGCTAACAAGTCCTATGTTAAAACCTCTCAAGTTTGATCCCTTCCCCTTGCAAACACAACCAACCAGAAGGAAATCGAGCACATCAATTTCATGATACAAACTATTACTTCACTAATTTATATCCTAATCCGATGTTACTGTGGACATGGTATATTAAAATGCAATTCCATGTGCTTACGCATCAAGAGAGTAGGGTGACTTAGGTATAATTAGGAAGGAAAAACCAGGACTTGACTGAGTTTACTTCCCTAATATAGCCAAGTCGCCAGGGAGTAATGCAAGAGCACAATTAAAACGTGAATCTTTGACATCCAGGTCAGATTAGTTTGCAGTCAAGTGCAGCCCATTACACCCTTTGAACAGAGTCTGGTGTCTTTGGGTTCTCTCCAATGGAATTTTCATGAGTGTTTTTGGAACCGAAACTCATTTAACAGTGTGATTTTTCGAACCATTCTTCTTCTTCCTGCATCTTATGGAAAGTTAAGCAGCAGAGGAAACATCAATGGGTTAAAGGAATTAGACTCCCAACATATATTGATCAAAGGCTTCTTAGAGAAAAATGCAAGAAATATGGCTAAATCAAACTCGATCATGTGTATTCTTCGACAGAGACCACCATTGGAATAGCCGGAGAGAAAAGACCAACAGTAAACAGAATAAGTATTTTATTTAATCCATTGAACAACTTGTAAATTACACAATCAACCCATTTTACACACTAACCACACACGGACACACAAGATCATAATAATTTTAGTTTAGAAGACCACGATCGAACTGCCACCAGTTTTTTTTTTTCCTCCAGAGATAACATCGAATTGAAAGTTTTAACCAGAGATTTGGATAGCCTTGACGTCAGGTTTCTTGACTTCCTCTTTGGGCACAGTAACAGTGAGCACCCCATTCTCCATAGAAGCCTTCACTCCATCCAGCTTGGCATTCTCCGGCAGCCTGAACCTCCTCGAGAACTTGCCGGTGCTGCGCTCCACGCGATGCCAGGTATCGTTCTTGTCCTCCTTCTCCACGTTTCTCTCGCCGCTGATCTGGAGCACGCGGTCGTCTTCAATCTCCACCTTCACTTCTTCCTTCTTCAGCCCCGGAAGATCGGCCTTGAACACGTGGGCTTCCGGGGTCTCTTTCCAGTCGACCCTGGTGTTAACGAAAGCAGAGTTCTCGCGAGAGATGAGGGAAGAGGCAGAAGGGAAACCGAAATCCCTGAAGGGATCCCAGGAATCCAAAGCAGAGAATGGATCGAAAACGCTGCTTCTCTGGTTTCCGAAGAAGCTGGGAATCAGTGCCATCGTTTTCTCTACTTCTTTCTCTACACAGACGGAAAAATAGCAGAATTGAAGATTGCTTGCTTGGTGTTTGCTTCTCGTTGTCGATGCAGAGGAAACAGGGGAAGGATAGGTATTTATAGGAAGAAGAGGAAGTATCGGGGATTTTCTGGGAGACACAAAGGTGTCGGTTGGGCTTTTGTTCCCGAGGAATCGACTTCATTCTTGTAACTTCGTGTTTTTTCTCGAATCATTCTTAAAGATGAGAAGTTAGAAGTGGGCTTAATGAAGCCCTGTCCGGGCCTTCAATTGACGGCCCAGTATTTAACTATTGGTCTTGTGATCTTGTCTGCTGTTCTTATGGTTCCGGGTCTGCTTTTTTTTTTTTTGGTCCATCCATGAAGGTTTGGCATCTAGTGATTTCAGTGTTTTTTGAGTAACAAACTGATATGTTTTTCGATGATGAGAGTGAACGGGAGCTGGAAGATACATATATTTTACTTTTGGTGAATAACACAGATGCTTAAGGACGGATGGAGCGAATCCTTTTATATGATACACTGGGCTATTTTGGAATGTGGTGAACACAGAAATGTGACCCATATGAAGAAAATGAAAGTTCAATTCTTGTTATGTTATGATAGATTATGATGATAGATTCTAAAATAACGGCTACTAATGAACCAGAATTTTATACATATACTGCACAAAAACTTTAATCCGTCAATATATTGCACAAGAGTCAAGATACATATATCCGTACTTGATACAAACCGGTCTCCGGCACTAAGTCACATTATATGCTCTTTATATGACTCCTGGCTACGAACTGTGACTACTGTAAATTGTAATGCTACCTCTCAGCTCAAGGAAAATAATTAATAACCGGCAGAAAATCCACTTCATAACTAAATAACCCACAGCGCATTTTAATCCAATTCCAAAAAGGATTTGGAAATCTTTAACCGGCTTAGTTTTCCCATTATATATAAATACATGCATGCACCACCATTTGATCTTAAGAAGTATCAAAAGCAATAGAAAAAACCATATAGTTTCACTCGCAGTATGGCTAACATAGGCTCTCTCCTTCCAAGTTCTCCCTTGGGTCCCAAGTCTCTGCCTCTGAAGTTGAACCCAACGCCAACTGCGGCCCAGAAAAGGATTAAATCAATGCATCAAGAAGATAGCAAAACCAGTGAGTCTTCAAGAAACATCAAGAAACAAAGAACAGGCGACGCTGCGCTCCTTGTAACAACTCCGACCAGGAAGACTTTGCCGGAAATAACTTTGTTCGGGAAATCTTTAATCCTTGATGGCTCTACTAAGGATGACCCTCTCCCCAAGTCTTCTTCTCAGTTAGTTGAATTTGGAAGAGAAAAGAAAGCAATTACTCCTGCAACAATACTCCCTTACAACTATCTAGAAGAGGTGGATGAAAGCAGAAGAATGAAGGTTTCAACTGAACTTAAGATGTATGAAGATCCCTGGAAGATTAGGAAGAAGCTCAGGGAAAGCGATGTTGGGAAGCATCATTGCAGGCTCTTGGTGGCAACAGATTTTATCAAGAACCATATCTTGCCTTTCTTGCCACCCAGTGCTATCAAGGAAGTAGAGAACCTTAATGGTGTGCGAGTCTTTGTGTGGGATATTGATACCTGGACAGGGCATACATTGGTCTTGAAACAATGGTCGTCTGCCAACAAAAATTACGTGTTCAACGATGGATGGACTCAGGATTTTGTAAGAAGAAGGAAGTTGAAGAAAGATGATGAAATTGGGCTCTATTGGGATTCATACTATTCAAGATTACACTTTGCGGTGCTTAAAAAACAAGGGGTTGATTGAAGACATCTCAGTCCCAGCTGCTGTTATTATGTATAGTATAAGGAACTTAAGTGTGGTAGGTTTCTATTTAGTTTATGTACCTGGTGATGTAGTGTGGTGTTTAACAAACTTGAATTCTATAAAAATGCATTTAGCAAACCCGGTCATAGTGACTTGGCCAAACTTTCTTAGTGCATTAATGTATTTTTAGAATTAATGCATTACTTTATATTACTATCGATCATTTTTTCAAACAAACACTTTGTCCTACTCATATTAAATTAACTGCTCCATAAGACTCCATTTCTTGATCTACAACTGTACCCGAAGTCAAGATAACAAAATTCTAGTAGTCATCCATTAAAGTTGGAGTTGCATGCATTATATATCCCATGAAAATTACAACATTCATAAGAACTCAATTACACGGAGTCTAAACAAACATTTAGGAATGTTTTTAAGCAGCATTAGATGCAGATTTCTCAGATTCTTGCTGCTGCCTCCATTGATCTGGGGTCGCAGCCTTCTTGATTGAGAGGGCATGAATCTCTTTCATCTCCTCCACCAGAGCACCATTTACCAGTCGATGCCTCTCCAAGAGCCTCTTCCCTTCAAACTGTTCTGAAACAATCTCAATTTCGAAACTGGCACCACACCTGACATCGTACAATGTTTTGTCAGGGAATAAGAAAAATATTAAGCAAATGCTGAACTGTAATATCAAATATATCTGATCATTCAGAAGTAACTCACCCTCCAGATGTGTCAATCACTTCCTGTAAAAGGGAAAACCAGAGTTAGCATTATTAGTTACGAAGTCTAAAGAGGTGGAACAACAGGCTATGCAATAAAATAATAGCTCAAAAATGCATCTTTTCAATCTGCAAGTTTTACGCACAGTCATTGGTCCATGACTCCTCATAAACTACTTGCACTCAATTGCAAGCCCAATTGCACCTATCAACAGAAGCAGGTGGCTTTTGGTTTTCTTCCCGTCTAAATTTTCCGAATTGTATTTGTAAAAGAAAACACAAGGATAGTGCTTTTCCGAACTGATATTATCACTATATCAACTAGTCACTATGGGAAGTTAAGAAACTAAGAGAAAAAGTATGCACATAATTCTTTACTGAAGCATAACTACAAGGACAATCGCAGCATATCTAATACACATTTTCTGGTGTCTCCAACAGTGTTTTACAACTCTGTTGCAATTTATAAATGGTTCTGTCCAATATTGGGATTTGCCTATACGATATTAAGACTAAGAGGATCCTCACATAAAAACAGTTAATCAAACAATGATATCGAGATCGTACAAATTTTCAGTTACATCTTTCAAATAAGTCAATTGTACTTCAAAAGGTGATGTCATTGACAAATCTATCCTGTTAAGTCTCTTGAAGATGAAGGTCTACTACTTCTTCCTCGGTCATATTGTGAACAATAAACCACCACAAGAGTATAGACCAGAAGAAAGGTGATGACACTAAACCTTTCCAAGTTTCCAAAAAAGAAGGCAATGGATTATCTACTTACAGCCACTACATACTGAGGCGAAGCAGAGGACTAAAAGTAAAAACAAAACGATACTTCCCATCCCAAGGAAAATATGATGGAGAATGTTCATAGCAATGAGATAGAAACACCAATGTTAAAACAAAGCTGCATTTACAACTGGCCTCTCGCCTCTCTTTAAAGGCCCAAGAGCTACCCGTTCAAAATGGTTAAAGTGGAGTGCTCTGTGACAGTTTCATCGAACATCTAACATCCAGCCTCCAGCAATTGAAGTTCCTATTCGCTCAATACCAATGAAGTGCTCCCACCTTAGTATTGTGCACTATACTGAGGAAGGTCAACTGAAACTACGCAAGCATGCACCAAAATCTTTGTTTACTACGACCAAATCCTACTACGTCTCTCAGCTCAAGATGAAAATCCATGCCAGCCAACATTCAAAACCATCACACAAAGGTTTAAAGACCATATTTCCCTAATCAGTTCACACTTTCTACACTTTTGAGGAACAAACCAAAATATCTAAGAACATACTGACCCACAAAAACATACAAAAGGGTCTAATAAGTGGCCTTCCCATGATTTATCACTTGGCCAGCCTAGCCGATTGTGCCTGACTAATAAACTCTCTTATTTATTCCTCACCACCTAAGGTTTCAGCTAATATCCAATAAGCACACTCGCATGAACAAAAACCCTAACCAATAAACACACTTTCTACTACCGATCGTATGATACGAGAAATGAACTTAAAACCGATCAATCACAAAAATATAAAACAAACCCAGTTGCAAAATTAGATAGTTTTTACACAAAACTGAATCGTATCATCAATATAATTGCAGCAGAAGAATTAAACAAGCCAAAGAACAGGTAAATTTAAAACGACACTATCAAAAACAGCTCACAAGATGTGAAGGATTCAGCTTTGACTGCAAAGTAGACTCTACTTGTTCCTTTGTCACTTTCCCCATGTCTCTTCGCGTTGCTTGTACAGAGACTAATCACTTGTTCTGTCCTCCTCTGTCTCTGGAGCTACTTTCGCGTTTAATATACGCACGCTCTTTTTTCTTTTCTTTTTTTTTCCCTTTCATTTTCTGCCCTTTTTGTGGTTTGGTTCACTCGGATTCAATTGAAGATCCAATTCGGGTGGACTAGATGGAAGGCCCACCTGATCCAGAAGGCCCATTTAACACAAAAATGGACTAGACTAGGTGGAAATACCATAGTCATCGGATAATTAATTAGACTATAACTGTTTGGAAAATAAAACATCGCACTCATAATTATTTGGATCGAATTTGTCTTGGAAGAAACAAACCCGAACTGGTCTGGCTTTATATTTTCGGATTAGCTATAAAAATGGACTTTAATGATTGTTTAGTTTGCCTTTGTCAATGAAATCAAAACATTCAAAGAGAAACTCTACGGTTGTATTATCAAACTGTAAATAAAAGATACGAGACCAATGACTTGGTTAAATTTAATTGCATTGGGAGAAAAAACTAGTGAAAATTAAAGATATGATATTTCATTGTTAAGATAAATAAGATCACTCATCCGTCGAAAATGTTAGGTTTAGATTTCACCCGCTTCTTTTTGTGCTTTAAGTTACGTGTACATGATGATAAAAAAAAAAAAAAAAGAAGTTACGTGTACATTAAACTTTGACATTTTTCCACTCGGATTAAGATTCAACGTTAAACAACCTAATACTTTAATTTAGTTGAAATTTCACTCAATTACATGCAACTTTGTAGGCGGATTACTAGTACTGGTTTTCCAAAAACGTTTAGACAAGACCGGCCGCAGCCAATTTGCAAAGCATGCGTTAGTTTTGTCGGCCTTCATAAGGTAGGTAACTTTCCCTCTAAAAAACAAAAACCTACTACACTTGATTTTGATTATGCAATGAAATCCGCTAATGACAAATGAATTCCAGGGATAACCATAAGCCAACTTGTTAATCAACCCCAAAGCCGGCCGGTAATCATACTTTGACTTTCTTAGAATAGTTGGTGACATATTCTTACCGTATTCCTTTTGTTTTCTCAATTCAATTTATGAAATAGATTATATTTTCAAAACAAGAAGAAAATATTGTCGGTTGTAAAGGTGAATAGTAATAGATTGAAACATGCAACCATGATGATAATATATGATTTCCCTATCACTAAAAAAAAATTGTATGCAAGAAAATTTCAAGCATTATTTATATATTATAGTTTGAGCCAGCCAGGCTAGAAGATATTTACATATTTATAAGAAAGAATGGTTGATGGTTACTGTCAATTGGAGTACGTATGGCTATAGGACCCATCAATCGACATGGGATGCTTAAGATCACGATTTCACACCACAAAAGAGTTGAAAAATTGGGCATTTAGTTATCAACTACGTTTGAATATTCACTTGCCGATGTGGAAAGACATCCATGATTAGATTACGTAAACTATTCAGCACTCATGCGGCACACATAATATTGAAATTGAATAATTGTATGTTTCTTGGTGTAAAAGTAAGTTTGTGTTCCATGATATTGTGTACATAAGTTTGAAACTTTGAAATATCTGTCAAGAGATGCAAAATGTTACTATCTAGATAGAAAACTAAAACGTGTAGTACTAAAGTCTTCTTCACAAGGGGTTAATTACGTTTGGACCCCCTGAATTCAAGTTTATTTTTCAATAACCACTCAAACTTTTTTTTTCGTCAATTCACCACCTAAACTCCCAATTTCGTTGCAGTCGGTGCTTCCGTCCATGTACCGTCAGTTGCACAAACGGAAATCACGAATTGTCGACACGTGTTTTAATCCTGGCCGCCCATTTTATCCATTAAATTTATTTCCACAAAAAATTAAATAAAATTCAAAAAATGGAAAATGGAAAAAAAAAATTCTATTTTTTTCCTTCCCTCTGCTTTTCTTTTTTTCTTCATCCTTTTTTCTCTTTTCTTTTTTTCCTTCCTTCCTTCCCATTTTTTTTCTCTTCTTCTTCTTTTCTCTTTTCTTTTTCTTCTTCCTCCCTCTATACTCCTCGATCCTCCTCTTCCTCGCCGCCCTTCCTTCTCCTACCCACCGCCACACCAAGATCTCCGCCATTGCCTATACCATCCTCACCCAGGACCTCGCCGACCAGCTCGCCTTCGTCGACGCCCTCCCTGTCAATGGCCTCCACCGACTACTCCGTCACTGCCGGCTCCGACCTCTGCATCATCTCTTGACGCCGACCCTTAAGAAACGGATGAAACAGACGAGTGCTGCGTTGACGGCAGGGGCAACACGGAGGGTGAAGAATCGGATGCAGGCAGAGACAGGATTATGAGAGGAAAGCTGGAACCAGAGACGGCGGAGGAAGTGGTCGCCGGAGGAGTAGGAGGAGGAGGATGGGGAGGACATGGGCTGGAGGTAGGCCCAGGCGGCTTGCTTGACGAGGCGGCTGCGGATGGAGATATCGTGGGAGGAGGAGCGGGGTGTAGTGGTGGCGGCGGGGGAGTTGATGAAGGCGCCGATCGGGGAAGGGAGGAGATCTTTGATTGAGGTGTAAGGGGAGGAGTTGGAGCGGGAGGGGGAGTAGAACGGAAAGAGCTCAAAGTCGGTACTGGCGGTGTGGGGAGGGAGGCTAGATGTGGAAGATAGGCTTTAGGGGGATGACGACGGATGCCGTGATAGAGTTCCAACGACGGATGCCGTGATAGAGTTCCAACGACGGACGGTGGAGGGAGGCGGTGTTTCTGGCCCCTTCATTTTGGATATAGCCGTGGCGTCGGAGACTTGGAGACTGAGGTTTTGCGTGTGGAGGTGGGAGAAGAAGAGAGGGAGGGAGTGGTGGGGAAAGGAGAGGGATTGGGATTGGGATGTTAGGACAGAGATGAAGTGGCAGGCGACGGTGGTGTTGGATGAGCTAGGCCTTGTTATGGGTGTTGACGGAGGTTGCTGTAGTGGCCCGGTGTTTGATGGCTATGGTGTGGTGTTTGATGATGGTGTAGGGTGGCAGTTCGATAGTGGTGGTGATGAGGTATGGGCGGCGAGAAGGAGCGAAGAGCATAAAGGGAGGAAGAAGAAAAAAAAAAAAGAAAGAAGAAGAAGAGAAAAATGGGAAGGGAGGAAGAAAAAAAGAAAAGAGAAAAAAGGATGAAGAAAAAAAAAGAAAAGAAGAGGGAAGGAGAAAAAAAAAAGAAGTAGAAAAAAATATTTTTTTTCCTTTTTTATTTTTTTTTAATTTTTTGGAAATAAATTTAATGGATAAAATGGGCGGCCAGGATTAAAACACGTGTCGCCAATCCGTGATTTCCGTTTGTGCAACTGACGGTACATGGACGGAAGCACCGATTGCAACGGAATTGAGAGTTCATGTGGTGAATTGACGAAAAAAAAAGTTCGAGTGGTTATTGAAAAATAAACTTGAATTCAGGGGGTCCAAACGTAATTAACCCTCTTCACAAGGAAGCCTTTCTCTCTTTCTTTATTTCTGTAGGAAAATACTCTTAAATGACAGGCACAAATTCCAGTACGTGGTGTCTATTGTAACACCAGCCATTAAGTAGTAGTTCAAAGTTCAAACTACCTATTAGTTAAAAATAATTAATAGGTTTTTATTAGAATATAAGATCAAAATCAGTTTTGGCCCTCAATCATCAACTTAATTAATTAGAGGGTAATTAAATCTTTTATGAGTGTTTGATGTCCTAAATATTTGTTTAACTATAAGTAGTTTCGTGGAAACCAGACTTTACTTGAAATGGAAGACAGATTGGTATTATTCTTCGTCTTATTATCATTTACTACCGTCAATTAAAACTACGATTCTTTGACAGTACTTTTTCTTGGCGTGGTTGCTTGATAATGACAGGCATATGAACCCCCAAATTGACAATACCTTTCCTTTCTTTTGCAATCGCACTTTTCATGAACAAGTCTCATTACATTACAATTCGCAAAATGCCATTAAAGTTTAAAAAAGAAATGCCATTTGCAAATTTGCATCCAAAGATATTATTTGATTAAATTATCTTTTCTTAAATTCTGGATTTTCATGTATGGAAACTCCAATACAAAGATTAATTTTCTTCTAAAATTCAATAATTAAATTATTTTCTTTACTTTAATTTTTCATTTTCTTCTTTTTTTTTGTCACAATTTTTCATTTTCTTCACAACATATGAAAATTTCAGGGTGGATATTTATTTATGGGGAAATTAATGGGAATCAGAAAAGGCATCCCAAAATTTCCCAATCAAAATGCCCAAGTGTGAAAGGGAAGACACCGAAAAGTTAAAAAAAGAAAGGTTGGCCACGTGGGCCTTCGATTAATAAGTTTCTAGCCCAATCTTTGCCAGCACGACAAAATTGCACTTGCCACGATCACATGCTTATCTCCATTCAAATTTCAGGCTTTCCCATTTTACCCATACCTTGAAACGATATCTATAGCCACTATTATTGACCATCAGTCCATAATAATATATCTCTCCCCCATTTTACCTCAGAAAGAAAAAAACACAGACCCATAAAAAAAATCCAAACATCACAGTCAACCAATCAAAATTGACAAATTTCAAAAAAAATATCAACCCAACTTGATAAAAACCTCACCAACTTTATCTCTTTAAAAACCAAAACCCTACTTTCACCTCCCCCAGATTTAACCCACTTAACCTACCCAACAACAACTAGCAGAGCCTTAAACCCCATTTTTTAAAAAAAAAAAATTAAAAGGGGAAAGCAAAGAAAAACTAGCCAGCCCAAAACAATTTTAACCTAAAACCCTAGAGCAAAAATTTCACCTTTCCTTGATTTTTCCTTGGCTGTAACTTTTTTTATTATCATCAATCATTTCCATGGAAACAGCCTCAGCCTTGCCGGAGGAATTGGGTGTGGTCACCGTCAACCGGGAGAATGGAGAAGTTGGCGGTGGGTCTGAGGAAGATGAGAAGGGGAAAAGTGAAGAGGGTGACCGCTACTACTTGGGTAACCGGTGGCCGCAGCAGGAGACTTTGGCTTTGCTGAAGATAAGGTCTGAAATGGACTCTGCATTTAAAGACACCAACCTTAAAGCTCATCTCTGGGAAGAGGTTTCCAGGTTAGTTTAGCTTGGTTTTGTCTCTGTGTCATTATTTTTTTCCCTTGTAAGAACTGTTTTTGCTCTTGCTTTTTGGTGCCTGGACACTAGTTGCACATGGGTTTTTTATGTAAGTGGTAGTTTAATGGCAATTACTGTGTCTTCTTCTTTTTTTTTTTTTTAAGCTTTTTGGGTTATATGTAATGGTGTTAGATGCTAGTAATTGGTTAGCTCGTGGTTATATATATATATAATTAAAGCTAGAGTCTTTGGGATTGTTTTTCTATTGGAACTGTTTTTGGCCAGGAAATTAGGAGAGCTTGGATTCTCCAGGAGTGCGAAGAAATGCAAGGAGAAATTCGAGAATATTTATAAGTACCATAGAAGAACCAAAGATGGCCGATCCGGGAGGCCAAATGGCAAGAATTATAGGTTTTTTGAGCAGTTAGAAGCTTTAGAGAATAGCAATGGGTTAATATCATCTCCATCCCCTGATAAGGTCCAACCTTACACGGCTGCGGCTGCGGTGACTCCAGTGAGTTTCGTCCCGAATGCTTTTCGGAGTTCTGGACATAATAGCCCGGTTTTGAATTCTGTTGACACCACATCTACTTCTACTGCGTCTACTTCGAGTCAAGAATCGGAAGGGACGAGGAAGAAGAAGAGAAAAATGGCAGATTTCATTGGGAAATTGATGCAGCAAGTGATTGACAAGCAAGAGAGCTGGCAAAGAAAGTTTCTTGAGGCCATAGAGAAATGTGAACAAGAGAGAATAGCAAGAGAGGAAGCCTGGAAGCTGCAAGAACTGGAAAGGATTAAGAGGGAACGCGAGCTTCTTGTTCAAGAGAGATCAATTGCAGCTGCAAAAGATGCAGCTGTGCTTGCCTTCTTACAGAAATTTTCGGAGCAAGCTAGCCCCGGTCAGTTGTCTGAAATTCAGGAACTCTCGGTGCAGTTGCCTGAACAAAGCCGCTCAGTTCCTGTTCAATTTCCCCATAATCCAATCATCCCAGTGGAGAATCAAATTGTTCCAGCAGACAAAGTGGTGAGGACACGGGAGATTAGTAGCGTTGAGAACTTTGGTAGCGCGGGCTCATCTAGGTGGCCTAAAGAAGAAATTGAAGCCTTGATCAGGCTGAGGAGTAACCTTGATTTGCAGTATCAGAAAGATGGGCCTAAAGGACCTCTGTGGGAAGAGATATCAGTTGGTATGAAGAAGCTGGGATACGACAGGAGCGCAAAGAGGTGCAAAGAGAAATGGGAAAATATGAACAAGTACTTCAGGAGGGTAAAAGAAAGCAACAAGAAAAGGCCTGATGATTCGAAGACTTGTCCTTATTTTAATCAACTTGATGCTCTGTACAAAGAGAAGTTGTCTAAACACCCTGATAATTCAGTTAATCCTGCTGCGGACTTGAAGCCTGAAGAACTTCTTATGCATATGATGGGTGGACAAGGACAGCGGGAACAACTTGAATCGGCCACAACCGAGGATGGAGAAAGTGAAAATGTTGACCGGAATCAGGAAACCGATACAGGAAAAGAAACTGGAGATCACTATCAAATTGTAGCTAATGATGTTTCATCGGTTCCACTTATGGAGTGATTGGACAAAAACAGTAGACGGGTTCATTTGGATAGACAGCCAAGCTTGGTATACCTTATATTGAGAATGGAGTTAGGGGTCCTTGCATTGTCTATTTTCACGGCTTTGTAATCAATCATGTTAAGAGTGCTTTCAAGATGTTTTGTCACCCAACGGCTTTGTATTTCCTGCAGCAAAGAGGACCGCATGTATGTAAATCTGTATGATCATCATCATCATCATCATCATGTTGTGGAATAAATTTGTTTAAGATCATAGAAAGGCAGAGATTTAGAATGAGCAACTAGTGTTAAGTATCATAGATCTTATTTTTTTTTGGTTGGAGTTTGGCACGTGTGCAAAAGTAGAAAACTGTTGTTTGTAGTTGTATCCTGCTGTGTCGATTGATGATTGAATATGGACTAGTGTACCTTTTTGAGCTGATAGTATAGCAGATTTGGCTGTTTTGAACGAGTGACTGAAACGAGGGGTACTTGTTCTATGGAGCAGGTAAAGTATGTCTACCTAAACAAGAAAGTTTCAATCATGCAATCAAAGCATTATCACCAGTCTTTTGCAGGGGTGCTGCTTTGCTTTGCTTTGCTTTATCTTTTTAGTGATTATCATATCGTTCGTCGACAACTATATGATTGGAATCACGACTGCTTCTGTATATTCTATGTTCTATGCAAGTGCCTGTGGTTTTATATAAACAAATACATATGTTAAAAAAATAAAAAATAGAAAAATACAGGCCTGTTGTTAACTCTGTATGCGTTTAGT
The DNA here is from genome assembly GCA_028386065.3 of Turnera subulata. Lineage (NCBI taxonomy): Eukaryota > Viridiplantae > Streptophyta > Magnoliopsida > Malpighiales > Passifloraceae > Turnera > Turnera subulata. Next base: position 96,315 of record JAKUCV010002193.1, on the reverse strand, counting down.
AGTTTGCATGGGCCTCTTTTAACCATTTTTTTCTTAGATAATCATGGGCCTCTGTTGGAAATCCTGCACCAACTTATTTGGCAATTTGGGTCAGGGATGGTGAATCTCTTGCCACCCTCTTTGGTGTGTGACTGTGTGTGGCTCTTGCTCGGGACTTGCAGATTCAATCATCGACCCAACACGACATGCACTTCTACTAGACATGTGGCAGATGAGGACGTAAATTTTGTGCAGTATATAGGTTGATGTTTGTTTTCTTTCTTTCATTCAATTGTAATAAAAGTGGTTGATGACAATAGCAGGCTAGCTTTGATTTCTAATCGTACTCCTGAATGCTGTGTAATTTCAGATTTCAACCTTGAATTAAAGTGATTTTCCCAGTGGCAAAATCTAATCACTACTAGTGTTTATGTGAAAAAAATGAACTAAGAACAGAGAGGAAAGGAAAACAATCCTGTGCTGCCTAATAGAATTAAACATTATCCATGAGATTTATAATTTCATTTTCTAGTCAGATAGTATAAAGGATTCTTGAGGCTCTAAAAAATTGTACTGCCATATTAACACACACACAGAGACAGACAGATACTAAAGCTTACACAGGCAATGTAGCCGTTGATGACTCTAAATGCAATGGAAGTAAGGAACTGTAGTACCCTCTAGATCCGGGCCAAACCATAATATTCTACCACCAGTTTTAGCAAAACCCTTTAAAAAACCTCTTCTGCTAAGTTGCAGAGTTCCTTCTCCCTAAAATTCTCCTCAAGAAAAGTAAAAAAGACCACACATTTCAATGGCGGACTATGAACCCCAACACCACCAGCGAGCCATCCCCAAGGAAACAGCTCTCCAGGCCTTGAACACCATAATCCAACTCCATTTCGAGAAGACCCTCGAGAAGAAAAGAGCCATAGATCTCCAAAAGAAAGAACTCCACAAGCTCTTCCTCCTCTTCTTCATCTTCCTTTCCCTGGTGTTCATGGCCCTGTCCCAGCCTAACCGCCTCCAGTGCCGCCATTGCTGGGCACCCATCACCCTCCTCTCTCTAGCCCACCTCATCTTCTATGTCTCTGTGGCCCAAACGCTTAGGTGCATCAATGGGTTCAAGTACCAGAGGAGGTGCCACAAGCTCACTCTTGGGCTGGCCACTGAGAAGTTGAGGGAGCTGAAGATGAGATTGGCTGCTGGTGCTGGTGGTGGGGAGTATGGTGAGGTTGTTGGTGATGAAGGAGACCTTGAGATTCATTATCAGGAACCGCCAGAGAGTTACTTTGGCAAGTTCAAGAGGAACTGGGCCTTGCACTTTGGGTTCTTGATCTTCATATATGGATTCATGGTGTCTTCTTCTGTTGTGCTTCTCTGTTTTTAAGTGTTGTGGCTTGCTCAGTTTAGTCACTGGAGATCTAGGATTTTTTTTTTTTTTTAATGAAGAAATTACTCCCAGAGACATTTTGATGTGAGAAGTTTTATTGTCAGATTATGGGAAACTCTTTTTCATCAGATTTCAATTTCAATCTGCTTTCTTGCTTCTAGTTTCCCTTAGTGGTATTGCGGCTGGTTTGACCAATCAAACTCTGCTTTCTCATGTGAAATTCTTACTTGGCTTTAGTTTTGTCGTTGAAGTCTTGTCTGAAACAGTGTCACATTATCTGCGAACAGACCAGAATGTATGTGCATTAGACATGTTCTCTACCAAGTAAGTGTGCTGGAGAGGAAGGTATATAGCCCTCTGCTATCCTTTCTTCTTTTTTTTGGTTGGTGATGCTTTTAGTTTCTTTGTTCACCACCTTTGAGGACTTCCATTTTGACGATTTATTTTTTTTTGGCATATTTAACCATTTAGTGATGGTTTGTAATTATTCATCCATACATATGATGCCTGTTTTTTAAAATTTCTTTTTTGTTTATGCACGTATAGATAAGATTCGATCTAACTCCTCCAATAATTCAGGATACTAACAATCGAGTGTCAAATCATCAGTCTTGTACAAGTTCTAACAAAATACCTCTCCAATTGCGATGCATATTAAAGCTGCAAATTTTGGTGGCGACTGTACAAAGATTGTATCATTGGGCCAATGTACCTTCCCTTTCCTCTTTGTTCATGCTTTGTTAAAGGCTGATGATATTCCTTTTTGTTAATCATGGACATTTGATTCAAGAAGAAAACAGAAGATTCAATATTTCTTGAACAAAAAGAAGATTCAATCTAGTTCTAGCCTCTAGGAACCAAGCACGAAGTTGGTAATGTTGTACTGGTACACAGTCATTTTAAATTCAAAAGAGTTAATCGTTATCGAGTCTGAGTTTGGACACAAGATCCTGCCAGTTTCTGTGTGCCTGAATGTTTGACTGTTGAGGCTAGTCACATGTCCTGTGATGATATTATAGTAGTCTATTGTTCCTGTCTTTTAGTCCAGTAGTTTTAAAAAGGCAGGCGACAGTGCTTAATGATGATTGCGGCAAAAAGGTAAAGCACAATAAAGAAGAATAAGCGACCCAGTCCAAATTCTGCCAACTAAGGCATTGTATGCTTGGACAAAAAAGAAAAGAAAAAATATTGGACATGCACCAATACTTGCAGACCCCAATTAGAGGAAGCTAAAGTCTGTCTTTCTCTTCAATAAGAGATTGCTATGTCATTCATGATTCTTCCTCAAAATCTGGGGAATTTTGGGAGCTTGAGACAATCCGAGTTAGAGATGACACATTGGTTATGCAAAGAAATTATAGTCCAACACTATTATTTCCCAAAAGTTAACTGTTTCTAGAGTTTTCTTTCTATTTATATCGGTGAAACATAAGTAATGGTTAAGCAAACATACGTTAGAGCCTGAAATTGCAGTAACCCTTAAACAAAATGTACTTTTTTGTTGAAGAGAATTACATGTTGTAAAGTATAACAATTCGACTTTTGTGTATAACCTTATAAGTCAAAGCTCACAAAAAGAGGGTATCAAGTGTACATAACGATAAAAAAAAACTCGCATAAGATTATTTTAATTGCAATTACAGCATAACTAGTACAGTTGCTGAGATTGGAAGCAATGAATCCCGAAGCTTGCAAATTATTGCATAGAGCATAGCGACACTGAAAGTAATATTAGGAATGAGATCACATTAACTACCAGAACAGCTAAGGTCAGTAGGAAGATAGAGCATTGATGTGGAGCAATACGGATCTTTGTGAATTAAATGCCAATGGATGACTGGTAAAATCATAATTCACCAGCCTGCACTACTCCTGCTCCCTCCAAAACCAAACCTAAGAGAGAAGAATTGAGTGATGACTTGCTTGTTAAACTCAGGAGAGAGCATCACATAACGATTTGTATGCATTAACACAGAGTTTGAATTTCTCTTCGGCAAATCCCTGCAGATAGACACAGTTGATGCCGTTAGTGCTTTTAAGACAAATCATTAGAAGATAACCAAGTAATTTTTAATGAAGGCTACAAGTTAAATCATTAAGCACAGATATGTAGAGTTGGGTAGTTCCATGCCATTGCTAGCCCATTATTAGGTTGCTGACCAAACATATTTCCAACCGTTAGAAAAAGAGACTTGAGGTGAGACTGGTTGTTTTAGCTGTGAGAGGCTAAGAACCAAAAAAAGACTTAAAACTGCCATTCATGATTTTAGAAGTAATACATATTACTTATTCACTATCTGAATTTTTAGCTCACAATCTTTTCTTCATTTAGATGTCCAGATAGGAGTCCATAAGCACACAGTCCAAGAAATGGATGAAAGACGGTTTAAAAAGCTGCACTTTTAACACTAGAAACTGTCTATTTCAATCAAAATGTGAGGGGGTATGATAAGGCAATGGTCCTGATTACCAGAGCCTAATGCTGAAGTTGGACTTTATCAACCAAATTCAAAGGATCAACAAAAAAGAAACGAACAAAAATACCGGCAAGAAAATCTAGGTGGAGGGAAGAAACCTTTCGACTGACCTGTGAGGAACCTTGATGCTTATCAGGATGCCATTTCAGAGCTGACATACGGAATCTGTAAGGATCATTCAGAAATAAAATTTATCAATAATGGTGCCAGCAAAAATACAGTTATCACAGCAAAATGAATGCTTATACTTGAATGAGGACAAAAGAACTGGAGCACTGACGCATTTTTAACATCTTCTATTTTTAGAGGACCAGTAGCAGGCAGACCAAGAATTGTCCTGTCAGAACGAGATCCTACTGAACATGACTCATGGTCAGACTTAGTTTCACCTGTAGAATGCCATTCTTTGAACCTATAATTGGTCCAAGAATAGGAATCCTCTCGCCACTCAAATCCAGATGTTGAACTTTGGGATGAAGAGTTACCAAAAGACCAAGTATACCATTTGTTCCCAAAATTTGCTTCAAAAGTTATCTCAGGATCATCAAAGTCTTCAGAGGAATGCCGTCTTCGATGCTTACCTGAGCATTTGACAAGGAGAATAATCAATAGAATTCTCCTTCTCTCATTATTTCTTTCTTATTAACATTCTTAGTGTCTTCTCACTCTCCTGGACACTTGACTAGTCCTCAACTGCCATGAAAATCTGGCCTTTAACAACAGTTTTTTTTTTTTAATTTTTATTTAAGGCAAATGCAGATCTGATAGAAATGAAATTTGTAATGTTGCCACTTAATAAGGGCAGACTCTGACTTGCAAAAGAGAATGCACAAGCCCCTCAGTGCCATCACTGAATAAGAATGAATAGAATAAAAGACCAAATTAAATATACAGAACAGAGAAAACTTAACGTTTTATCTTCTCATGGTGAGGTTTCTTAGCACGTTGTGCTGATTTCTTCATTTTCTTCTCAGAACCAGCTGAGTGATCTGCTTCAAATGACCACAGTCGGCTATCATCCTGCTACAAATGCAAATCAATACAAGCATTGTAACCCCTTGTATTTAAACAGTGAGCACAACCGGAATTCAAATAAATATAAGTGAACATATCAGGCAAGATGGAATTAGCCACTGAATACGTGTAACTCGAAGTCATATATCCTACGACAACCAGAAAGCATGGCATTCTATATTCAAAATCATGACCATGGGTTGCACGAATCAGGGTACATCTATAGGATCTCCAACATAACACAAGAAAGGAGTGCAGTAAAAATTGCACAACTTTTTTTTTGGTTCAGAAAATCGGACATCTGAATCTGATAGTCAAAGTTCCAACTACACATTGGTCTATACAGAACAAACTAGCCTAGAAACTCACTCTTCATCAATTACATCATATCAGGTGACGTCAACTGTACAAGGGTAATTATTATTTAAACATAGCCGATATCAACTAAAGAAATAAAATTGCGATTCAACCTCATTTCCAGCGGATATCACGATAGGACTTGCAATGTCTCAGTCTTTTTACTAACAAGAGAGAATAAGAGTAAGCGAAAGACACTCATTCTGAAACTGTCAAGCCAACTGCTAAATGAAAATTGTGCATTGTAGAACCATAATTAACAACCACGACCATTGCAATGACTTTCAATTATGTATCAAGAAAATTTGTAAATCAGCGGAAGCAGCAGAAAAAGATCACCTTAGAACACCCACTCTTGAAAAGAAGGTCCTTTAGTGCTCTTTTTGTATCAGCCCGTTTTTGCCGAACTGAATATCGTGCGTGAGTCTGCAATCATATGTGCAATGCCACAATATTTCAATTGGAAAAAAAAGAAGAAATAGATAGAAAACTACAAGCAGAGGATGACTGGTGGATAAAAGAGGGGAATACACGAACATTAAGTAGAGAAAGATAGAGAGACTCAAAGAGAAAAAGCAAAGACCAAAATATTGTCTAGTTAGATAAAATACTTCATGGAGGCTCAGTTTATCTTTTGAAATATGTGAAGATTAAATACTGTTTGATTCTGTATTTCTCCCTCTCTTTATCAACCTGGCAAGTAAATGAAAAGCACATACCTTAGATGGTTGCTGCTGCTTTCCTGTATCCTGGCAAACAGAGAAGGAAATGAAAAAAGAACACAATATAAGAACTTTTAATCTTTCTCATGCACAACCATTGGCACAATTAAAAATTCCAGAAGACACCCGTTGAGTGCTAACTTAGACAAAACATAAACGGAAGAAATATATGAAAATGAACAAACGGAAGAATTAGGCAACAGCTAAATGGTCTTTCTTGGTTTAAACTTTCTAACACTTGGAGTTCTAACAATTCAATAACTAACGCTATCAGCAATTAACCACACCACCATAGCGAATTTCCACACTAATTCTTCAAACAGGCACCATAACACCATAAAGAACAGAGCTTCCTAATAAAACAAATAGAAAGAGACATTCAGTGTAAAAAAGCTCACATAGCTCCATTTGTTCTTCCACTTCTCGGCTGTGGCGGGTGTGGAATGAATTGAAGCAAAATGGGTCTTCGTTATCGATGTTGTTGATTGAGATAAAGCTGGCAATAGTGTGTTTTTGAGTAACAGCACGTTTCGCCATCTGGGTACTTGCATAATCAACCAAAGGAGGAAAAAGAAAAGAACAAGTATTGACCAGACAGCAGAAGAGGTTGTTGCTGTTCCCTTCTTTGGTGGAGTTTTGTACTTGCAAAACAAAATAAACCTCGGGTTTTGTCCAAGTTTCAACTCAAAGTGACGATCGACGGATTTAGATTGTCGATTATTAACCCGCGAGAGACACAGGAAGTGACGGCGAAATTCGCTCTTCGCCTTGTGATGGTTTGGGCTGAGAAGTATCGGCCCGTAAATTGAAGCTTCGTGGGCTTCTTGTGGAGTTTCTTTCCATCCCCTCGTTTGGGCCTAATTATACGATGTTAAATGGGTTAAACAACTTGGGATAGTTAATAGTATCTCTCCTTTGATCTATTTGAACTGGATTAAGAATTTTGTGGGCTTCTAAATACCCATAATTGAAAAAAGTTTTTAAAGTGATTTTGAGTTAATAATACTTGGATGAATCAATGATGACCATGTAGCTGCCATTTGTATATGGGTGGGTGTCACTGATTTAAAAAATCAAATCAAGTTTCACAGACGAATTGCCTGTTTTTTTCTTCTTCTTTTTTTGTCAATGCATATTGCTTCTTCCGGATAACAAGAAAATTATATGTAATAACAAACGTGACGATTAGTGCAAAGGGTGTTCTCCATGTCTGATGTCTATGCAAGATGAATAACTTGCAGGCATGCATATTCTAGAAAGACCAACTAAAATGGATATATTTAAGAAAAAAACAACAATGGCAGTTGCCTTTTGAATGTTACAATAAGACCACATTAGTTGAATTATTTAGAATAAAGGCCAACACGATCTAGTTACACGAACACCACAACTTTAGATGTTTTCAGATATGCATAATTTTCATCACTCCATTAAAATTTGTTTATCCAATAAAATATCAGCATATATATGGCCGCCCAAAGCCTGAACAGCTTTCCTTAGATTCTGATTCTCTCCTCTTGATGATATCCTTCTTGAAATTGAAGTCGAATGAGGAATGTACCCGGACACTTACTAACATCGAATAGATTTAATGAGGAGTTGGTCTAAGTAGCAAAACGATTTGATCTTGGCTAAACATGTTTTGGATTCCAGGGGCAAAAAAATTTTATTTGGAGACTCACTTATCATATAATCAAATGCGAGTCTAATCTGGATTAGTCACGACAAGACTAAACTTTGGATACCGAATGAAAAAAAAAAAACAAACCTTGAATAAAATCAGAAATAAATAGTACATAGGAGCTAGGGTAAGAAATAAGAAGGCTGTCAGCTGGTTAGTAATCCAACGAGCCAATATTGGCGAAACTTATTAAGAATTGGATGTCGAAAACACATTTGTAACCAATGACTTATGGCTCACAATTTCATTATTTAGTAAAGAATTTAGAGTTTAAGGTGATGAACATCTATAATGTTATCACCTCCAGTCACGCATCATGTTATGGTGTTTTTTATGCTCATTTTCAGCAATCTAACACTGAGAGATGAAAGGGGAAAAAAAAGGAAAGGAAAAAGAAAATCATGTCGGGCCCTTCCGTTAAATAATGAAGGTGTAAGACAGTGATTAGTCCAACCAATCTGCATTTCCCAATACAATAATAATTAAATTAGCAGAATTGCAAGAAAGGTAACTAGGGTTTTGCTTTCAATAATCCGTAATCAATTCTGCCTACACTAAACCTTCCACTATAGCGCCCCCCACATTCAAGCCCTGGGGACCTAGGGTTTATATGGAAATCAATCTGTCATTAAGGCCAACCTGGGAGTAGGACCCTTAAAACTTCAATGGCCAACTCAATTGCCCTAATTGCCTTGCTGTAACTAATGAAAAAGGCAGAAACCAAGCGACGCCACATAATACAGACACATATAACGACCCACAAAAACAAACAACCAAAACCAAAATACTCACACCAGTCACACCCCCTTTGAACAAAGAGTCCCTTTCCTTCTATTCCCTATATCAAAATCCCATTGTCAAGAGACTCTTCAAAAATTTTCCAAAACCAACCCACAAAAACGTACAGCCTGTAACACCTGTTACCATAATTCCATCCCCAAACAACACATTATTGTAATAATAAAAATTAGTAACAAATTAGGTCCATTTATATTTTCCTACATTACATTTGACAACACTTAGAAACCTGTTTCCCTTGTCGGTCTGTCTCTCTGTCTATCTCATCCAGGGATGGTATAATAAATATATATCCTGTGTGCACACACATTTACACAGATATATATGCATTTATATATATACTACTATCATATGATCCTTCTCCACCACAGAGCAAATGTTGGAGCCAAGAAACCCACATTCTCATTTGCCTTAAATTTGCCTTAAATATAGTTTCCCTCTCTGTTTTATTACACACCCCTCCAGTCGTCTTCTTGCATTTTTTTCGTTATTGTAACGTAAAAGGACCTGTAGGTGGAAAGGAAGAGAGCAAGAAAGTTAAGTTTGTTTTTTTTAGAAAGAAAAGAGAGAAGCTTGAAAATATGGGAGCCTGCGCAACCAAGCCAAAGGTGTTGAAGGAAGGGGCGGCTCAGGCTCCTGAGCCTCCCAAGGAGGAGGAGGCGGTGGTGGTGGAAGCTGGTGCGGCTCCTCAGGAAGTGGCGGAAGAGGAGAAGAAGGTGGTTGAGAGAGAGATTGGTGAGGCTGTTGCTGAGGTTAAGGAGATTGTTGATGATGACAAAGCTGCCGAGGATGATCAGAGTAGCAAGCGAAGGTCTCTAAGTCACTTGTTCAAGGAGGTAAAGTTCTATATGATTCTTGTTTCCTTTTCTTTATTTCTTTTTTTTTTCACTTTATGTTCGGTTCTGTTCTTCATATCCCTGGATGGAAAAAGTAAGAAAATCGGATAGTGTTGATTTCAGTAGTCTTTTTCTAGCTACCCTGTTCCAGAACAGAGTTTTAATTTGTGTCAATCTTTCATTCCAAGAAAAGGAGATAAGAAAAGAAAGAAATAGAGAAGAGAAAGCTTGAAAATCAGAACTGTGTTTCCATTTTTCTGATATTATTCAGTTGGATCTGATCTGGGTTGCATTCACTGAGTTGATGATGAGATAATCTTAATTAATTAGCTTTATTCTTATGATATTTCTTAGTTGCTTTGTTGGAGCTGTAAAAAGAGTGAGACTTGTTACTTTTCTGTGGTTGATTGGTCATAATCATTTATCAATGATGTGATTTTTCTTCAATTCCTCACCATCAGTACTTGAGCTTTTAGTCACAAGCTTTTAGTCACCAATTAGCGGTCATTCAGGATGATTTGATCCGACATGACACTACAATATTGCAATGTTTCCATGATAGAACAAGTTCCTGCAGTAGCTCCTGCTCATACGTTTCTTGATTTTGTTGTCGCCACAGAATCTTAGGAATATGCGACTTTATTATACCTTTTCTTTTGCATAAAGAAAATCAGTTGCTCTCTCACTTGATTGCAGTACTATTTTTATTTTGGGTGAAGTATTCTATAGCAATTGGCAGTAGCTGAACTGAACATTTAGTTCTTTATTTTGCTCTTACACTATTCATGCTGCCCTACCTATGTGTGCTTGTCTGTTATGGTGTCGGCATCCCTAACCTGTAGATTTTTAATTATAAATTTTAGGCACAGGACAAGCGACTGGTCTTTCAGAATAATCCTGGCTTGCTGTTTTATTTGAAGCTGTGTTATGTTTGTTTCTGTATGTGATAGCAGATAGGTAATACCGTAATAGCGTTAAACACTATAGATTCTTGCATCGAGGAATCACGAGAAAAGGGAATCCAACATGGGATGTTCATATCCCATTATCTCCTTGATTTGGTCAAAGAAAAAAACAGGTCTTGGTTTATGGTCCCACTAGGATGGTTGCCTGTCTGCTTCCTCTTTGTTTCTATTCACTTCAATATGGAGAGAGGTCTTACAATGGTTATTGCAGTTGAGTGGTGAAATTTAGTTTTTAACTGTAAAAGAGTAAAAGAGAAATAGTACTAAGAAATCAAGAGTGAAGAGATGCGCTTCTTTTGACACGTGCTAGTTGGCAGTAAGTATAGACAACTGATTGAAAGTAATGGTTGAGCTGCATGAATCTGATTTGCCGGTACTATGGTTTTACTTCAATGTGTTATTATATATAAAAGACTTAATAGTACTGGTTGTTGCGATCTTGGAACATAGTGGCTGTTGTTTCTCTTCCTATTAACTCTAATAATGACATCAGCTGGTTGGTGCTAACCGTTGAATTTGGATCTTACCTTTCAACAATTTTGCTCTTCTTACATTTAGTTGGTGTCTGCAAGTAATTAAACTGATTTGCAGCTTACACATTTCCATTTATGTGCATGCATATGCATAATGTCTGGATGCCAGACAACTAATAATGTAATGTGTCACCTCAAAACTATTTACTTCTTGTGGGTATCCTATTGAATAGTGGGGATGGTAACCTAGAAAAGTTAGCAGAAATCTTAGAAATTTGCAGTTAATTGTTCATCAGCATATGTGTAAGTTGCAGTTTTCCTCTTGGATTAAGGTTTATCGATGGGGACCATTCTGACAAGTTCTGCTTGGTAAAAGGATTGCATTTATTGGCAGTGATTTGAATCATCTTGGAATTTTTGTACTTAAATTGGCATCCAATGTATGCAGAATATAGGAGGAAAGGAAACAGCAGAACGTGACGTAACATCAGCAGAGGGAGTGAAACAAGAATCACTGGATGTTGAAATACCTGTGGAAAAAGTTGTAGAGGAAGCATCACAGGTTGAACAACCTGGGGATCCAAAGAATGAAGAGCAACCACAGAGCGAAAAGCCGGCAGAGGAATTGAAGCAAGAAGTGACTGAAAAACCTGTTGAGGTTTCTGATGAGACAAAGTTAGAAGCAGCCGAAAAACTCGTCGAGGTTTCTGATGAGACAAAGTTAGAAGCAGCCGAAAAGCCCGTCGAGGTTACTGATGAGACAAAGTTAGAAGCAGCTGAAAAGCCCGTCGAGGTTTCTGACGAGACAAAGTTAGAAGTAGCTGAAAAACCTGCCGAGGTTTCTGATGAGACTAAGTTAGAAGCTACTGAAAAATCTGAAACTCCAGTTGAACCAAGCCCGGTAGTTGCTGCTGCTGCTGCTGATGCACCTGTAAATGTGGAAACGGAGAAGGTAGAAGCAGCCACTCCGGCACCAGACTCTGAACCCAGTGAGGCACCCGAGGATAAAACACCAATTCCAGTTGAACCAATCCCGGCAGCTGCTGCTGTTGATGCACCTGTACAGGTCGAAACAGAGAAAACAGACGCAGCAGCACCAACACCAGAGACCAAAACCAATGAAACAGCAGAGGATAAAAAACCAGAAGAAGCCAAGTAATGCCAAAAGTGGGATATTCTTTTTACTTTGATTCACTTCGGACATCATCCAATGAATTTTATTGTTCTAGTAGTGGGTAAATAGGTGGTTGCCTAATTCAAATTCGTGGGTTTTGTGAGTTGTTCCTATTGTTTTGTCACATATATCATTTTTTCTTTTCCTGTTTACTCGAGTGAGTTTGATGTTTACTGTGTCCAAGAAGGCCACATGGGACTACTTCATTAGATTATAAATATCAGCATAGTCAGATTGTTTCCTTAATGGTGGTTTTGTTCTCTGACTCTAGCTGTTTTGGATTTATGGTGCATCCTGTGTTACAGATAGCTTTGATGGTAGTATGTAGGGTTGTAGGGCAACTCATTGGAACTTTAGCCAACACACCAGAAATGTAGGCAAGGATGTAAAGCCCTATAATCACAAGAATGTATGACCTTTATGACTATTAAATTTGTCCTCTATAGGAATATGATGTCAGTTTTAGAGTTGCATCACGCCTCAAGTAGTCTATTGTTGATTGCAATTTGTACTAGCAACGTGAAAAAAATTCCAATAATCCAATAATCTTTTGGGCGAGTCCAACGGACACCCTCACCTGCTACGCGTCATAATACCGGGGAATCACCGGGCTCAACGGCCAGCATCCCACCGTGTGGAAGGCCATATTCGGCCGATCACACTATGGGACTTGACTGGAAGCGCCAGGACTCGAACCCGAGTCTTAGAGATGGCAGGTTGAAGGCCTTGCCACTGGGCCACCACCCCCGGTTGTAATGGCATATCATAAATTCATTCTTAGAAACAACCACGATTGGATTAATGAATAAATGAAACCCCACATGGATTATGGATCGAATGCTGGCCGGGTTGGGTTTAGCAAAGCCTGTTTACTCATACAATAGGCCCAACACGAGCTTAGAAATACAAAATCAGCCTACTCACACTGGGCCAGAGAAAAGCCCATGGTTCGACTTGACTCATTTGAATACTTTTGGTATGGGGGAAAAAAAAATCCATCCGTTTTTTTTTTTTTTTTTTAAGGAAGAAAACCCATCCGTTCTTGAAAACAGTCAAGGGTTAGACTTTAGAGGATTTGTTTTGCTCAATCACATTGGAGAAGTTTGAGGATTTTTTGATCGGTTTTATTTTTAATTTATTCCTTATTTTTCAAAGCCATTGATTACATTTCGTCTATTTTATTTATTTTAGTAAAGATATTTTATTTTAATACAACAATTATTCTTAAACTTAAAGTTATAAAATATATTTCTTAATATTTGTGCACATTCTTTAAACGAACTTTATTACTGAAGGGGGAGGTAATAGTATTCCTATTCCAATGACAATAGAAAGGATATAAAATTCTCAGTCCAATCTAAATAAAAATATATTTAAATCCCAAAAAAATACAAAAATGGAAAAAAAATCCATACCATAAATAAGGAATAATAAAACTTCTGATACAATTTTTTAAAAATTGATTATTAAATCAGAATATACCTTTCTCTCCTAACGAAAGGACCTAATTGAAAAATCTGAGTACTTCTGGAACCCGATCGCAAAAAAAAGCAAACTTAAGGAAGTGAAACCCGTCGTCAATAGAGTACAATTACTAGAGCCTCTACCCCCCAAAACGTTTTGTGCTTAGGGTTTTTCCGTCCCCATATATATACTGAAGAGCCACTGCCGCCCAGCTCCGGATTTTTCCGTCGCGCCAACCACCAAACCCAGCTTGCCTCCACCCCCGTCTCCGTCTACCGGCGCCGCTGCCTAGCCCTACCAGAGCAGCCGCGCGAACAGGTAAAGAAAGAAACGTTGAGAGGTTTTTTTATAACCCGATCCCATCTCTCATATGTGCTGCGCTAGCAACGGACTAGGGTTTTTGATACGGAAATTAGTTTAATGAATTGACTAGTTGCTATTTTGTTTTGATAGATTTCGTGTATTAGAGAAGAAGATGAGGCCGATATTGATGAAAGGGCATGAAAGGCCCTTGACATTCCTCAAGTACAACAGAGAAGGTGACCTTCTCTTCTCCTGCGCCAAGGACCACACCCCTACCGTCTGGTTCGCCGACAACGGCGAGCGCCTCGGGACTTACCGCGGCCACAACGGTGCCGTTTGGTGCTGCGATGTCTCGAGTGAGATCTTTGCTCCTCTCCACTCTTTCTTGTTTCTTTTTTGCTGGTGTGGAAATTACCATGTTTTGCTGGAGTGATGAGCTGGCCGATGTTGAATTTGTTAGGGGATTCGAGGCTGTTGATCACCGGGAGTGCTGACCAGACAGTCAAGCTCTGGAATGTTCAGACAGGAGCTCAGTTGTACACTTTCAATTTCGATTCCCCTGCTAGAGCTGTTGATTTCTCCGTTGGCGACAAGCTTGCCGTGATCACCACAGATCCTTTCATGGAATTGCCATCTGCCATCCATGTCAAGCGCATTGCAAAAGACCCTACTGATCGTTAGTCCCATTCACACTGTTTTGTTGCATGTCATCTCTATCATTCTTTGTGGTGTTTGGGATTTTTGATATATATTGTGGTTGTCGTAATGCTGTCTTGTAGAGAGTGGTGAATCTGTGCTTGTACTCAAGGGCCCCCAGGGGAGAATCAACAGAGCTGTTTGGGGTCCTCTTAACAGGACTATCATAAGTGCCGGAGAGGACGCTGTTATTCGCATATGGGATGCTGAGGTACTGCGTGATAGTTGTATAATGAATTAACATGTCCGTTATTCATGTCTCAATTCTTAGTTTTCCTAGAAAATTTCAGTTGGAATCGGGATTAAAATCGTAGTCGATCCTTGCTTTTGTGTATGATTGTCTTGGAGGTTAACTTGGTGTTTATTATAATCAATTTCTAGACTGGTAAATTGTTGAAAGAGTCAGATCAGGAAGTTGGGCATAAGAAGACAATAACATCTCTCACAAAATCAGCTGATGGTTCACACTTCCTCACTGGTTCTTTGGATAAATCTGCCAAGGTTGGTGTTCTTTCACTTCCAAATTATTTATAATCTCTGTTTATTTCTCGGCTTCTTTTTCTTATTTAATTCTGAGTTTATGATGATTCTTTTCTGCTTTTAGCTTTGGGACACCAGAACGTTGACCCTAATCAAAACCTATGTGACGGAACGCCCAGTCAATGCTGTTGCAATGTCTCCACTTCTTGACCATGTATGTATCGATGCCCTGTTGGCTGTTATGCTTGTTCAACTCATGGGTTTGCAATATTCTTCGTGTTTCATATTTGGCACTGCTAATTGAACATTTTTCTTTGAAGATTTCAAATTGTTGTTTATTCAGACCATTTTCTTCTTTTTTTCGTTGATGACTCATTTGTTGTATGCGCTTGTGAGCTTGCTTATGAGTGCATGTAGTTTCCACCAAGTATTACTGTCCACATCCTATGTTGCCTCTAAAATAGTGGTTTAGGTGAATTCTGGTGCACATCCTAGAGGTCATTCGTTACTTGGGTGGGTCTGGATAATTTGGATTCTGGTGCAAAATGTAACAAATAATTGATTTAATCACAAAAAAATTTGTGCAGAGCTTTGTAGACTGTAAAAGGCACTGAAGATTAGTGATGCAGGTCATTCTGGCACGCTGAAAAATTGATGTATAATGCCGATGCGTAAAACTGGAAAGAGTTACTAAAGTTTGCAATCTTGTAATCTAACAAATCATAATCTAAGTCTCATAATAAAGTCTGGAAAATATTTTAGCTTCCAGTGATACTTTTTCCCGTAGTTATATGCCAAATGACCCTTTCAGAGATTGGTTTTTCTTCTTCTATTATAGGCCTTCAACCGATTTATATCAACCTCCTCCCTTATTTGGGAAGGATAATAGTAGGTTATTGATTAGTTTGAACAGTCTGTAGAATCAGAGCAACAGTGGCATATCTTCTCGTTGTCTTCTTGTGGAAATTTGCTACATATAGGATTCTCAATGAGCTGGATTCTGATCTGCGTTTTGTTTATTTATGCATTTACACTTAACAACGCTGGTATATATGAGATTTGTGCTAGTATTGATTGTAGTGGCAATAACTTCTGCTTGCAGGTTGTACTGGGAGGTGGTCAGGATGCATCTGCTGTGACTACAACTGATCACCGTGCTGGCAAGTTTGAGGCCAAATTTTATGACAAGGTGAACTTTTTCCTTCTATATTTCATAAATGATATGAAAATTAAGGTCATGTGGTCTTTCGAGTTAACATGTTGTTGGCCTTTCTAGATTCTTCAAGAAGAAATTGGTGGTGTGAAAGGCCATTTTGGACCTATAAATGCCTTGGCTTTCAACCCTGATGGGAAGAGGTATTGTTCTTTTGCCCTGGTCTTAATTCTATTATACAGTTCTGTAGTAAAGTAAAGAAAATAGAAAAACCCTGATGTGCTCTTTTGTATCTGTCAAAAGCACTGTTTGCTTGCATTCACTGAACTGCTTGATCAACTTTCTTAAGGTTTTGGTGCATTTACATTTGTATTGTCTTGCTTCTATTGATTCACGTCTAAGTGTAGTGAGCAATTTTGTATGTAGTTTGCGATTTTTATTTTGTTGAGTTATGTATGCTTGTGGTATCTTACCTCATTTAGAGAGTTGTGAAGGTTAGTATGAATTGGCCACCATGGTGTTTGTTATTGGTAAGTATTATGGCAGCTGAAATTAATTTTGATGATACTGTCTGGGTTTTTATTGTATCTAACTGGCAACTCAGAATCATTTTTACGTACGAGGACATGGAATCTGGTACCGTATGCTATTGAAAGTTAGTTGCTTTCTCTGAACTTCAATCAGACAATGAGGCACCCAATGTCTAGTTTTAGAGTGGACTGGCTGCCCACTGCCTTTGATACCGACTGAAATCTTTGAATGTTTCTTAGAATTCCTAATGCTTTATTATTATTGGAATTTTCAAGGTCCTATTTCTTACACTTAAAGGGAATTATATGTTCGTCAGAAAATGTTGTATTTGTTGTTTCTCATTATGATTTCAAATTTTGCAGTTTCTCTAGTGGAGGTGAAGATGGTTATGTAAGACTACATCACTTCGATCCTGATTACTTCAATATCAAGATTTAGAGGTTGAGCTGTAACATCCCAGTTCTCAAGGAATAGACTATGTGAAAGAGTTCTGGTGTTGAACGAGCTCGGAGTTGCAGAAAATTCTAAATTTATGTACACGGATTGCCTTACTTTCTGATTTATGAAAATTATTTTTTTGCTTAGAGGCATCTGTGATAGGCTCCTGGCTTCGTTCTAAATCTCTGTTAACGTGGAACTCTTATATGACATAGGCATGAGTAAATATGCCTGAGCAGCTTTTGGGGGGTCTGTAGTTGTATGCTTGATTTTAATTCCTTAAAAGATTTTCTAGTGAGCCATGTTATTTGCCATTTGCGTATTGATATTGTCGGCCCAGGATAGGCATGTTTTCTTTCCATGGTACTTTTGCACCTTTTTCTTTACTTTTTTTTTCCTTATGAAATAGAAGTTTGCAGTTGGAATTGACAATTCTGTTAGTATCATGGGATTTAGCAACATACATACCTTTCAGAAAATTGAGACTAATTAAGAAAATTATTTGGAACTGAAATTAAAGATGTGAGTCCTTCCATGAATGCTTAATGTACGGGCTTTAAGCCCTCCTAATTTGTCAAAAAAAGAAAAGAGTCCTTTGTAGTCGACACCGTGTCAGGGTCAATGCAGATGCGCTGATGCATTTCCTTTTTCTGCTCATAAAAGAAAATCTGAATCAGCTTCGAGTACCTTAATCTGCTTCCATGTTACAAACTCTAAAGCGAGAGAGCACAACTATGTAATTCTTCACCCCCGCAGCTGCAAAATACTCACAGTTTCTTTGAATATTCAACCATTTTCCCAGAGAATTGCAGCACCAAACATCAGTCCAAAAGTTGAGCAAAAATGAAGCATAGATTTCTAAAACCAATCAAAGAGAAATTCAAGATTCCTAAAATGATCCTAATTGAGGATACCATAACAGGAGGTGCGCTTTGCAGGACAAGAGTGAGAGCAGTAGCTATTAGGTAACGAGCATGCATAAATACCATGAAGCTCTGGTAATCCTGTTTGCTGAGATGGGAGCCTCTCAATCTAAACTTTGTTCTACCAAAAAAAAAAATAAATCAATAATGTTAATTCTATCATTTATAAAAAAAAAAAATGTTAATTCTATCAATCACTTCGTCTGGAATTCTAGATTATGCGCACATGAAAAATCATAAATGCGGAAGATGGATAAGAACCGCAGCCATTAATGCTGAATTTTCCAGATGATCCTAGTTAGGGCCCAAAACGATCTGTCATGAGTGCAGATCCTGCATGAATAAGAAACCCCCCTAATATAAGAAGCATTACCTAGCATAGAGGAGAAGTAACAACACACAGACCAGTGATCTAGCTAAGGCATTCTCCAGTATCAAATTCATTAGCTTGAATAGTATATATGGAGGTTCAATTCGTTTCAGCAGAAATCATCAAGCCCTCTTCTCAGGATGTCCACCAACAAAAACCATTCAAGCTATCCGTTTTGGACCAACTAATTATTCCCGCACTTACTTTCCCAATCATCCTTTTCTACCAAACAACCAGTGGTACACATCCAACTCCAGCTGAAATTTCAGCTCAACTTAAAACATCACTTTCAAAAACCCTATCAACCTTCTATTTCTTCAGTGGAAGAATCAAAGACAACTTATATATAGACAACTACGAGGAGGGTGTTCCCTTCACAGAAACAAAAGTTAGTATCCGTTTGTCTGATTTTCTTCAACACCCTCAAATAAACAAGTTAAACCAGTTTCTCCCTCGCCCTCCATATTCTTCCCTATTAGAAGTAGTAGAAACAACACCTCAAATAGCTGTACAGCTCAACACTTTTGAGTGTGGCGGGATAGCAGTCGGTTTGTCCTTTCTCCACAAGTCCATTGATACAACCACCACAAGTGTTTTCCTCAAATATTGGGCCGCAGCCAATCACGCCGGCGTTTCCACCACCGGCGGTGGAGACATACATCCTAACCTTTTGGCGGCGTCGACCCGTTTTCCTCCCATTGAATCGCCATTCCGAACTGAAATGCAATGGAAGCTGGACAAGAGTTGTTTCCGTGAAGGGAAGTATACTGTTAAGAGATATGTTTTCTACGCTAAGGCAATCGCTACCCTGAGGCAAAAGGCAAGAAGTGAACGTGTGGATAATCCATCTCGCGTCGAGACAGTCTCCTCTTTCATTTGGAGAGCCTTGTCTTTAGCTGCCAAGAAAATATCATCATCAGATTCTCCAAGGCCATCTGTGTCGGTGCAGAGTGTAAACATACGACACCGTACATCTCCTCCATTCTCGAGAGAATATATTGGGAATCTTGTGATCCCTACACCTGCAATTTGTAACAACTTGGCTGACACAGATAAGATGGGATTGGATGACTTTGTTGTCTTAACCAGAGAAGCTATTTCAAATGTCAACCCGGAGAGCTTGAGCAAATTGCAAGGTGAAGGAGGGTCTCGTGCTGCATCTGAGTTTGCAGGTTCCCTAGTTCAACTATTGTCGTCCCAGGAAACACTAGACTTGTGTGTCTTCTCAAGTTGGGTTCACATGGGTTTCAATGAGTTGGACTTTGGATGGGGAAAGCCTATATGGACTGGTGTATATGGTTCAGTTGGTCCGGCTTGCAATAATCTCACCATTCTAAAAGAGATAGGAGATAACGGGGAGGACATTGAGGCATGGATGATAATAGATAAAGCCAAAATGGATGTACTGGAATGTGATCCTGAATTCCTTGAGTTTGGTACCCCAAACCCAAGTGTTTTACCCTAAATATTAGTGATGGGGCCTCGCGGTGTAGCTCTTAATTAATTGTACTTTCAGTGATTGAGCAGGAGGCTTCATTGAAGAAGATTAATTCGACCAAGCAACCTTCGACATACCCCACTAGCTTCAGGGTCAACGTCGTTCTAAGGCGATGAATGTATTTTTATTTTTATAAAATATCAATGTAATATTTATGTTTGTAATGAAAATATTAGTATTATTAATAATATTTATGTTTTCGCTTATTTATGGCATTATTTACCTCTTATGTGTATGTTCTGCGACAGCTGGCGTCCCTTGACTGGATCCATAATGCACTAACTAAAATGATATAAAATAATAAACAAATGGAGCAAACTATGCAAACAAGAACAACAAACATACAAGGACTTCCCAACAAGACCTAACGCCCGCTCCGCTACCAAAATGAAACGCCCCGACCCGTATTTACCGTACACAGTAAACACGTGCCGGAACTGTGACGACCCAACCAAGCCAAGCCCAGCATACAGTGTATACAACAGAAGCTCGGGCTCAACAGCCCAAAATAAAAGCAACAATAACATCATAACCGGCCCAATGGCCCAACAATAACAATAAATAGCACAGCGGAAGACTTAATAACTCACAAAGACACTGTATGCGACACATGATGCAAACTATGGATCCAAGTCTTGTCTAAGGGATAACGCCGCAGTCTGTCTGGAATGCACCAAACCTGTACCACAAATAAGCCATCCTACGGGATGAAAGCCCGCTGGTGAAGGGTGAGTCCGAAGTGCTCACCGACGAAGGATAGACAATCAATATGCAACACTATAATTACTCAAGGTAGAAAACAAGCGAAAACTGCCAAAATACACCCAACCGAAAGACTCGACCAAAAACCGGTCCAAGACCAAAAAGACTCAATTAAAAATCCAATTCTCCAATTTTATCTTTCCGGGCCCCGTCACGGACAAGCTAGGGGTCAGACCTGGTTATCAACATATTCCGGGTGCCAGACCAAATCCAAGAGAACCCAGGGATCGACATCCCAAAAATATAGAACCCAGGGATAGACATCCCAAAAATAATCACGGGATAGACATCCCAAGCATAGACATGCTTATCACAAGTAACCCAGGTCATGACCACCACAAAACAGTCTTAAACCATCGAGTCGTACCACTACCTATCACGTGACAATTATATTATCATCATTCAAAACCAGATCACAGGGATCAACATCCCTAACCAATATACCGGGATAGACATCCAATCCAAAACCGAGGATCGACATCCTTGTCACAATTATTATTTATTCCATTATACTTAATACCAAAAGACACAAGGATAAACATCCAAAAAATCAACACGGGAATAAACATCCCAAAAACCAAATCACGATACTAGGATAAACATCCCGAACCAACCACAACAAATGCAACAACCAACAATGCAATAATCATCAAACACAACAACCGAGTAATACAGGCACATATTGAAGGAAATCCATCCTCACCTTGGCCGATTACTCAACTCTGGAGACAATGACCGGTCCCAAGCCGGCTCCTCGGGAAACTGCCCGATATCCAAACCTATACAACAAAACAATACATACACATAAATGCACATAATCGGTATGCTATGATGCCAAAACTGCGAAATAAACCCATCCCGGTTACATATCTTTTATTATCATCTTTTACCGAAAATATTATACCGTACGTCTATCCGAATATAATTTCGGTACCATACTTTAATTAAAACTCTTTTCAAAATATTTTCATAAATTAATTATACTTCTTCCAAAATATAATCACCATAATTTCCCAGAAAAATAATAACATATTTATAATTTCCAGAAAATTTATATAGTATTTATCTTTTTCTAAATATATATAATAATATTTACCAACACAAATATAATTACCTTTAATTTTCAAAGTACACATATATATATATTTCCACAACCATAATTTTCCAGGGAAAATAATATATATATAAAATTTTCAGAAATTATTTTCATGGTATATATATATTTTTTCTAAATAATAATAGTTCTCCCAAAACATAATTTAATTATTTATCAATGTATATTTATTTATATTTTCCTCAAAATACCAGAATTAAACTAGCTATAATTTTCTCAAAGTAAATATATACTTTTTTTTCTCGAAATTAAAAACCAGAATATGAATAAATATATATATATATATATATTGTTTTTTTTAAATTAAACGGACTGGGCCATGAATAGTGCAGCCCAGACCAGGGCAGCAGGCTGGCCCAACACCCATTCGGCCCAACCCACATATAAGCCCACAATCCAAACCCAGAAACTGTTCGCGACCCGACCAGAAGGAACGGGTCGAAGCGAACCCGGCCTCACCTTAGCGGGTTGCAGCGACGGCGGCGCGACAGGGGCGACGAGCGCGAGGGAGAAGCTGGCGCGGGGTCGGCGAGGCTGAGGCGACTCCTCCAGCGGTGGAAAACTGGGGCTGCAACGCCGGTGTCGTCGTCAGCGGTGCGGAGAGGGAGATCCGCGGGTTGCACAACGGGTCAACGGCAGCTGGCGGCGCGTCTCGCGGCGGAAAGGAGCGGGGAGGGCGGCGTTGAGAAGGCGACGGCGCGGCGAACCTGATGGTGGCGGTGGTGAATCGAGAAGCGGCACCGGTCGTCTTCCCATGAACAGTGACCCTGTGATACCCCAGGTATACCCTAGAGTATAGAGAAGTATTTACATGATGAGAACCGGGTGTAGCTTGCTTGTCCTTCAGGCACGTTCGTGTAGGTTGGATCGGGTATTCGGGAGAAAGTGGGTAATGTTAATAGTGTTGGTGTGCATATTAGTATGGGCTTCGGCTCGGTAACATGTGCTGGTATCCGATTGAGAGTAATGGTGAGCATAGGCTTGGCGTAATGCACTCAAATGGGCTCGTAGTGATCCGATGGCACGGTTGGCCTAATTTGGTGTCTCGAGTGCTCGACTTGTGTAATGGGCCAACAAATAATGATTAATGATGGATTATGATGGAAATATGATTATTTGGTGTAATAGATTCATTAGAGGCACGATTTGCCAAGGGGATTATTGGTTGGCTCAATTTGGTGCGAAATAGTGCACAACCGGGGCAATGGTGTGCCTGTCAGTGCACAATTGGGCTCGATGAGGGTAAATACGTAACTGGCCAAACCGACCAATCGGAATGAGACGTGTGGCTCGGGAATATGCAGCTGAAGGTGCTTGGTGTGCAAGCTAGTAGGTTGAGTGTTATGGTTCAATTGGTAGGAAAACAAGCACGAGGTGGCACATGCTTGTGCAAGTGGCAGCACTTAGGCAAGAAGTGGCAAGTGGGAGCTTACTCACCTACTTGCCTATGCTTTAAGGGGGTGAAGAAGTCACCTCTTACTCATTTGTTCCAGATGAAATTCGTGTAGAGAGAGAGAGGGGAAAGAGAGGAAAAGGAGAGAGGTAGAGAGGTGAGGCTTGGGTAGTTCTGCTCTCGGGTAGATTGGCCCACGCTCATTAAAATAATGATTCCGGCCAAACCACCGGTTGGAATTGAGTGAAACCAAAGCTCATAGTTATCTAACACCCATATCTTTCATATGGAACCAGTTATGTGGGGTTTGGAGCTGAAAGGAACGAGTTATGCTCTTTGAAAGGGGACTGGTCGGCAGCAGTTCTGCTGCTTGACCCCGAGTTAGTATCTGAGCCATATCTGGAGCTCCAGAGCTTGTATTTGAGTGTTCTTAGTGGCTATGGAAAGCTAAGAGACAGGGCTGCAACTTTGATGTTGATGCCCAAGGATGATTCTGCTCTTACGTGTATGTTTAAGCTCGGTGAAGTTTCTGCTGGTGCAGGACAGATTCTACCCGAATTGGTGTAAGGGTGACTTGAGTGATTAAATTGTGGTTTATATTATATGTTGCTATGCTTGTATTGTGATGCAAATTTATGTGTGTGTTACAGGGCAGTATGAACCCTAGATGCCCAAGGGTTTTAAAGGGAACCATTGGTTGGCCTTGATGTGCCTAATGATTGGCTTGATGTGTTTAACGGTTTGGTAAGTTTGGTTGCATACTTGTGTGATGGCTGTGATGCTTATTGGCTTGGTGGATGATCCAATTTCCTATTGAGATGGCACCTATGGTGCAATTGAGATGTTGAGATGTTTGATGATATGCCTTGGCTTGAGATGAGTCCGATATTCGGACTATGCATTCTATGCATTCCATTTGCATCACGAAATTACATGAGATGGTTTGATGGTGGACCTCGAAGTGCTCCTAGGCTGCTTGGTCAATTGAGATGATGGTGGTGTTGTGCTTGGCGCCGTGTGTGGTTGTGGTAGCCAAACTGATATGCCTCGTACGTGGGGCTGTAGGCTAAGAAGTAACACTGTTGTTAGGGCTACCAGACCCGCAGGTAGGCTAGGTACAACTCCACGATAGCTTACCCATGGGCTGATCACGGCGACTTGAGATGTTTGGTTATTGGATGTTATTTTCCGCCTGTTTGTGTCTTTGCTAATGCCTTGTACGTCACCTGCTTATTGAGTTTTATACTCACCCCCCATTTCCTCCCTTTGTCTTATAGGTGTGAGTTTGAGAGTACGGGAAGTAGGTCGATGGGTATAACTGAGTCGGTCTCCTTTAATTACTTTACTGTATAATTTTATATATGGAGATTATGTCCTTATATAGTAAGAAGTAGTGCCCCTCGCAGCAATGATTTATGACATTAGAGGAGTTGTCTTTATTAATTGGTTTTGATACATTTTATTATCTTTTGTTGCCTTTGCGTTTGTCGGTTGTTGCTTCCTTTTACGCTGCGTATTTCTTTGTTGGTAACCCGCCGAGCAGAGGCAACGGGCTTTTGGTTGAGGTGGAGAAAGGCATTTGGGTGCCTTGTGGCACATGGTGGGTGCGCAAGGTACCTAGCCGGTCGCGTTTAGCGGGGGCGTGACAGACCCGAGAGGTAAGGGTGACGGCACTGTTCATTTCTTCCGGGTTTTCCTTTTTTTTTCTATTTTCTTTATTTTTCTTTCTATTTTCTGTATTGTTTTTTTTCTTCTTCTACTTTGTTTTTTTTTTCGATTTTCTTTTTTTTTCTTCTCTTTTTTTTTCTCTCTTTTTTTCTTTCTCTCTCTTTTTTTTTTTCCTCTCCTTTCTTCCTCTCCTCTTCCTTTCTTCTTCTGCTTTCCTTTCCTTTTTATAAACCGTAGAAATGCTGTTACACCTGTGATTCCTTCAATAATGCAGCTTGTCTGCATTATGGAGCGAGTCCAGTCCAGACCAGAAAATAACTAATACCCCCTTAGTTATTTTCCGGTGTGATTTTTCTGAGGATTCCGGGACCCGGAAAATACCAACTTAGGCCCGAAAAATCCACGAAAAAATCTCTAGCGCGGGAAAACCCTCGGTTACGAAAAACGACGCTCGATTTACCTTGAATTAATTACCCAAGATTAATTCTTTTAGTAAATCACGATAAAAAACTTTTACAGTCCCGGTAAAAATACCAAATTTTTACCCGGGCTGTTACACCAAAAATCCACTTGTTCCGTCAAAAGATATGTTTTCTGCGCAAAGGCACTCGCTACCCTGAGGAAAAAGGCAAGAAGTGAACGTGTGGATAGTCCATCTCGCGTCGAGACAATCTCCTCTTTCATCTGGAAAGCCTTGTCTTTAGCTTCCAAGAAAATATCATCAGATTCTCCAAGGCCATCTGAGTCGGTCCAGAGTATAAACATACGAAACCGTACAGCTCCTCCACTCTCAAGAGAATGTATTGGGAATCTTGTGATCACTACACCTGCAATTTGTAACAACCTAGCTGAGACAGAAAAGATGGGATTGGATGACTTTGTTGTCTTAACCAGAGAAGCTATTTCAAAAGTCAACCCGGAGACCTTGAGCAGATTGGAAGGTGAAGGAGGGCCTCGTGCTGCATCTGAGGCTGCAGGTTCCCTAGTGCAACTATTGTCGTCCCAGGAAACACTAGAGTTGTGTGTCTTCTCAAGCTGGGTTCACAAGGGTTTCAATGAGGTGGACTTTGGATGGGGGAAGCCTATATGGACTGGTTTTTTTGGTTCAGTTGCTCCGTCTAGTAATAATGTCATCATTCTAAAAGAGATATGAGATTACGGGGAGGACATTGAGGCATGGATGGTAATTGATGAAGTCAAAATGGATGTACTGGAACGTGATCTTGAATTCCTTGAGTTTGCTACCCCAAATCCAAGTGTCTTACCCTAATTAGTGATGGGGCCTCGAGATCGCTCTTAATTAATTGCACTTGTCAATCATGGAGTAGCTTGGAGGCTTCACTGAAGAAGATTCGACCAAGCAACCTTTAATCAGATGGAGAAGTTTGTGTGCCAATAATTAGTAGAGTATTGATGAATTGGAAAAGAAAAAAATCATAATATATAGGAAGAGTAATATTTCATAATTATGTAATTTCAAGTAGTAAGTTGTGTTTTCCCTAAAAAAAAAGGAAGTAGTAAGTTGTGTACCTTTTTTTCAATTAATTTACTCAGGAAGCTTCCAAAATTTCCCAACAGATTTAACAATCAATCGAAGAGAAATTTCAAGATACTTAAAATGATCGTGACACCAAAACAGGAGGTGATAGCTTCCCGTACAAGAGTGAGAGCAGTAGCTATTAGCTAATGAGCATAAAATATATATACCGCCTTATTTGAAATGGGAACTAATGCAATATTCAAACTTTTATATTTTAATGTTTTGAATTCTGTTTACTATGTAATCACATCAATAATGTTAATTCAATTTATTCTATCAGTACTACTAATCAGTTCATCTACATTATGCACACAACAAAAATTAACAATGCAGAACATGGTGAAGAAACACTGCGGTTCTCAAAAAAAAGAAAAAAAAGAAGAAACACTGCAGCCAATTGACTTCAATTTCTAGATGGTTCTAATTAGGGTCCAAAAAGGCATGCCATAAATTAATGCAAATTCCCCGTATATATAAGAAGCATTACCTAGTATAGAAAAGTAGCAACACAGAAACCAGAGATCTAGCTAAGCCATTCTCCAGTATCAAATTCAAAGGCAAAAATCTTGAATATAAACATGGAGGTTCAATTAGTTTCAGGTGAGATCATTAAGCCCTCTTCCCTGGACCATCCAAAACCATTCAAGCTATCCGTTTTGGACCAACTTGTGCCCCCACATTCTTTCCCAGTCATCCTTTTTTACCAAATAACTAGTGGTACACATCCAACTCCAGCTGAAATCTCAGCTCAACTTAAAATATCTCTTTCAAAAACCCTATCTACCTTCTATTTCCTGAGTGGAAGAGTAAAAGACAACTTATACATAGACAGCTACGAAGAGGGTGTTCCCTTCACAGAAACCAAAGTGAACATCCGTTTGTCTGAATTTCTCCAACATCCTCAAATACACAAGTTAAACCAATTTCTGCCTATCCCTCCATATTCTCGCATATTAGAAGTAGTAGAAACAACACCGCTAATAGGTGTACAGCTCAACACTTTCGAGTGTGGCGGGATAGCAGTCGGTTTGACCCTTTTGCACAAGTTCATTGATGCAACCACCGCAAGTGTTTTCCTCAAATATTGGGCCGCAGCCAATCACGCCGGCGAGTCCGCCGCCACCGGAGGAGACTTACATCCTAACCTTTTGGCGGCATCGTCCCGTTTTCCTCCCATTGAATCATCATTGGGAGTTGATATGGAATCGAAGCTGGATAAGAGTTGTTTACGTGAGGGGAAGTACGCTGTTAGGAGATATGTTTTTTACGCTAAGGCAATCGCTGCCCTAAGGCAAAAGGCAAGAAGTGAACGTGTGGATAATCCATCTCGCTTCGAAGCAGTCTCCTCCTTCATTTGGAGAGCACAGTCTTTAGCTGCCATGAAAATATCTTCAGCAGATTCTCAAGGGATAAGGTCATCTGCGTCGGTCGTTAGTGTAAACATACGACACCGTACAATCCCTCCATTCCCAAGAGATAGTATTGGGAATGTAATGGTCATGGTACCTGCAATCTGTAATGACTTGGCTGATACAGACAAGATGGGATTGGGAGACTTTGTTGTCTTAACCAGAGAAACTATTTCAAATATCAACCCGGAGACCTTGAGCAAATTGGAAGGTGAAGGAGGGCCTCAAATTGCATCTGAGGCTGCAGATTCCCTAGTTTTTGGATGGGGAAAGCCTACATGGACTGGTGTATATGGTTCAGTTGGTTCAGCTTGTATTAATCTCACCATTCTAAAAGAGATAGGAGATAACGGGGAGGACCTTGAGGCATGGATGATAAAAGATGAAGCCAAAATGGATATACTGGAACGTGATCCTGAATTCCTTGAGTTTGCTACCCCAAACCCAAGTGTTTTACACTAGAATCCTGGATCTTATCCTGCTAAGATCCATATCATGGATCAGAGCTAAACAACCAAGTTTTCCTTATTCTTTATCTGATTTACTTGTATGTGTTGACAGTCTCAAGTCTTGGCATGGTACTGGATGCAAAATGATGCTGTAGTGGGGTCTTTTTTTTTGGATTGAATTCTGTACGCTGGTCTGCCATCATTGTGCTGGCCTGACCAGCCCTGTAAATGATCTTTGTTTTGCTATCAATAAATCTTCGTTTTATCAAAAAAAAAAGTGTTTTACACTAATTAGTGATGGGCCTCGAGATTGCTCTTAATTAATTGCGCTTGTAATGATGGAGTAGGAGGCTGCATCGAAGAAGATTCAACCAAGCAACCTTAATTTAATTAGATGGAGAAGTTTGTGTGCTAATAATTAGTAGAGTATTGATGATGAAAAAAAAAATCATAATAGGAAGTGTATATTTCATAATATGTAATTTCAAGTAATAAGTTGTGCTGATACTTATTATAATCGCTTGCTTCAAAAAAGATAATAAGAGGAACTGTTCACTATGTAATCATATCAATATTAATGTTAATTTTTTATTGTAGAAATCACTTTATATCTGCATTATGCATGCATACAAAAATTAACAATGCAGCATTTGACTTGAATTTTTCAGGTAGTGCTAATTGGGGCCCAGAAACGCAAGAAAAATTATAAATGCAGATGGAGATCTAGAAGAAAACACAGCCAATTGACTTGAATTTCCACTAATTAGGGTCCAAAAGGACATGTCATAAATTAATGCAGCCATCGCTGAATCCTCTCAGGTGATTCTAACTAAAGGACAAACAATATGTCATAAATTACTTCAGAGGCCTGGGCTTGGAAATCTTCCTTTCCGGACCCCTGATAGTGAGACGGCAGCATCCTTAGAGTTAGAGTGTGCAGTGTCTATGGAAGAACTTAAGGAAGCAGCATGGACATGTTGCATAAAAAAAAAAAACAATATGTCATAAATTAATGCAAATCCCCCGTATATAAGAAGCATTACCTAGTATAGAGAAGTAGCTAGCGAACCACAAACCAGTGATCTAGCTTTAAGGGCAAACATCTTGAATATAAACATGGAGGTTCAATTCGTTTTAGGTGAATTCATCAGGCCCTCTTCCCTGGGTGTCCACCAACAAAAACCATTCAAGCTATCTGCTTTGGACCAACTTATTGAAAGGATGAATACCAGGATGCCTTATTCAGCAAGCCTGATGTGCTTATATTAATGTTAGCAGATAAGTACTTGGTATACAGTTACACGGATTCTATCACAAGTTAGAGATTAGAAACCTATCTACCGAAACTGGCTAATCCTTATCCCTATTACCCCCCTCAATTTGAGGATAGTTGAGCTAACTAGACTTAAATTGTCCCGTAAAGAATTAAAAGAAGAAGCTGACAATGATTTTGTGAAAATATCGGCAAGCTGCTGGGATGCATCAACATGGATGACTTGTATATGCCCTCGTTGAACCTTTTCCCGAATAAAATGGAGGTCAATCTCGAGATGTTTGGTGCGTTGATGCTGGACTGGATTATTGGTTAAAAAGGTGGCAGACAAATTATCACAGTGAATGGGGATCGGTTGACGAGGAGAATGATGAAGTTCACGAAGAAGATGACACTGCCAAGAGACTTCTGCAACAACACTAGCTAGTGCTCTGTACTCGGATTCTGTGCTGCTCCTTGAAACTATTGTTTGCTTCTTGGCTGCCCAAGAGATCAGGTTTCCACCAAGAAAAACGCAATAGCCTGTTGTAGAGCGCCTGGTATCTAAGCACCCAGCCCAATCCGCATCACTGTAAGCCACTAAACTTCGTGTTGCAGTACGCCGGATGAGAAAACCATGAGTGGTAGTGCCAGAGAGATAACGAAGCACCCTTTTCACAGCCTTCCAGTGCTCGGTTGTGGGAGCATGCATGAATTGGCAAACAATATTAACAGCATAATATATCTGGACGTGTAAACGTCAGATATTGTAGAGCCCCAACAATAATGCGGTAAAGATGTTGATCCTCAGCAGACAGAAGAACACCATGATTGAGAGAGAGTGTCTGCTTCGGTGGCAGTAGAGTCGATATAGGTTTTAGATCTTTGAGGCCAGACCTTTCCAGAATCATACTCAAATACTTTTGTTGGTGCAAGAAAAGACCATCACAGACCTTATCAACCTGTATACCAAGGAAATAATGCAAGTCTCCAAGATCTGTCATAGAAAATTCTGTTTCAAGAATAGAGAGTACCTACTGAAGAAGAGCCAAAGTGGAGGCTGTCAAGATTATGTCATCGACATAAAGAAGCAGATAAGCAGTACCAATAGAAGAAAACATAGTAAAAAGAGAGGCATCAGAGTGACAGACTTGGAAACCCTTGGTTTGCAAAAAAGTGGCAAACCGTTGATACCATGCACGAGGCGCCTGCTTCAAGCCGTATAGAGCACGATTGAGTTTGCAGACATAATTCGGCTTGGAGGAATCTTCAAAACCAGGAGGTTGCTTCATGAACACTTCTTCACGCAAAAAGCCATTCAAGAAGGCATTTTTGACGTCTAATTGCCGGATACTCCAACCCTGTGAAATAGCCAAAGAAAGAACTGTGCGGATAGTAGCCGATTTTACAACCGGACTATAGGTTTCATCGTAATCTTGCCCAGCTCGTTGGGTGTATCCCTGAGCCACAAGGCGTCCCTTATGGTGAGCCAAGGTGCCATCGGCATGATACTTCATGCGATAAACCCATCGTGAGCCAACCACATTGACTGAAGAAGAAGGAAGAGGAACAAGAGACCATGTATTATTTCTTAAAAGAGCCTGGTATTCCTCCATCATCGCACGTTGCCAACACTCAACCTTCGATGCTTGTTCATATGTTTTTGGTTCAGTAGGGTTATTGGTCTGAGAGGTGAGAAAAGTGTACTTTGGATTTGGCTTTGTGATACCATCACGTAGGCGAGTTGTCATAGGATGGGGGGTGGGGTTTGGTATAGGGGCATTAGTAGTTGGAGGTAAAGAAGATTGGTGGGGGTACGCTGAGGAGTAACAAGAGTGTATGGATATATCAGGTTGAGGTGGCGATGGTGTGGTTGAAGGCAAAGTCTGTGTGATAACAAGTGAGTGAGTGCATGGTGGGGAGATAGGGGAATGAGAAAACTGGCTGTTATTTGGGTCAGGTAAAGAAAGGGAAGGAGTAGATAGTGAGGCAGAAGTTTGTTGCACTGAGGTAACAGGAGTCCTAGATGTAGAGGATATGGACGAAATTGGTATTGAGGGTAGGCAAAAAACAGCTGTTAGATCAAAGGATGGAGATAAAGGAGGAGGTGTGTTTGAACCTGAATCCTGATAAGGAAAAGAATCCTCATTAAAAATCACATTGCCGAGATAATTACTTTGCGAGAAGTAGGATGATAACATCGAAAGCCTTTATGACATGGAGATAACCCAATAAAAATATGGAGATCAGTGCGAGGGGAAAGTTTATGCCGACCGGGACTCATGTTTAGAGGGTAGCATGCACATCCAAAAATCCTAACAAGAGAAAAAGAAGGTGCCCGACCATAAAGAATCTGAAAGGGACTCTCCCATTATAAAGCAACATGGGGAAGTCTATTTTAAATGTAATTAACGTAAAACAAACCCTCCACCCAGAAAGCAGGAGGGAGATTAGCTTGAGAAAGAATGGAGCGTAATGAGTTTAGCAATGATCGGTGTTTCCTTTCAGCCATTCCATTTTGTGGATGGCTGTAAGGGCATGAAAGTCGTCTTAAAGTACCATTTTGAGCCAAGAAATTATCAAATTCTGTATTGCAGAACTCGCCACCACCATCACTTTGTAAGAAACGTATTTTAGCATTAAACTGTGTCTGTATTTCTGCATGCAGAATTTTAAATTTTGAGAGAACTTCACTCTTGAAACGAAGAGGATATAACCAACAAAATTTTGAAAATTCATCAAGGAAAAGAACGTAGTACTTGTAACCAGTAAAAGAAGGGACAGGAGATGTCCATACATCACAATGAATAATATGAAAAAGCCATAAAAAAGGTTCTAATGAACTGTGATTCGGTAATTGTGTTTTTTTCCATGGGGTATCTGGCTTGAACGAAACAGAAGAATATTCAGGGATCAGGCGCTAGATTTTGTCAGGTTAGCTGATCATATTTTAGTTCACGCTCTTGGCTCAAAGCTGCACATCCGGATTTTCCTTTCAGCACCTCTTTTATCTTGTCAAATGCTGACCCTCTTATAACCTGGAGAGGCGCCAATAGAAATTTTGTTGTTTTAGCTTAATCTACTCAGCCAATCCTCTCTTGACATCTATGTTTCTAATAGGCTTTACATTACCAGCATAGTCTATAGACCTGGGTTCTGATCCAGACCTAGGCAGACCTGAGTCATATCATGTATAGTTGGCGCCTGTGTACCACCAAATGTAAATTTGGTTCTTTATCTTTTTCAATAAAGAGTAATCGTTAGCATCAAAAAAAAAATGTGTTTGTTTGCCAAGCTGGCAAGCATGACAAAACAAATCTTTATTGAATGAAGAGCATAAAGCAGGAAATTGTAAATGAAAATGACGCATGACAGGAACACCCGGGTGACATAGACGACGATGCCAAACTGAGCTAGGAACACGAGTATGGAGAAGAGCATGGTTGGATGAATTTGGAGCACAATCGGCAACAGTGATGGAATAGAGAGAGCTTCGATCATTGCACCGAATCGGTTTGGGAAAATGAGGACCCTTCATAGAAAAACCAAGATAATCAAACACAACAGAACACGAATTATCATATGCTAAGCGTTTGATTGAAATAAGATTCCTAGTGAGACGAGGAACAACAAGGACATCACGAAGTAAAAAAGAAGAAGAGCCCACATAAAGAGTCTTAGAACCAATGTGAGTGATGGCAAGAGTCGTACCATCGCCTATTTGAACCGAATCTGTGCCTGAATATTCAATAAATGAATCAAGGGAGGAAGTGGAATTCGTCATTTGGCTTGTTGCACCAGTGTCGGCGAACCAAGTGGGTTGCTGTTGCTCATGAACACCTGCAAAAGTGCGATGTGGGCAGTGCTTAGCAGTGTGATTGAAACCATCACAAAGCTGACACTTGACAAGAGGAGCGCCTAGCACAGAAGAGGAGGATGAAGATCGTTGCGGTTTGGAATTGAAGGATGGGGAAGAGGTCTGGGAATGATAACCAGAATTTTTGGAAGGTGTAGCAGAGCGATTGCCATTAAAAGACTGTTTATAGTTAGGAGAAGGTGTCCATGGTGGGCGGGTAGAATTATTGCCACCACGGCCGCCATGGCCACGAGTATTGGTGAAAAGAGCTTGTGAAAAATCAGAGGAAGAAGAGGACTTACTTTTGCGGGTTTCTTGAGCCAACAACATCGATCGGAGCTCATAGAAAGAAGGTAGGGGTGATTTGGAGGTAAGAAGAGTAACTAAGTCATTGTAATCATCAGGGAGTACATCAAGGATCTGCATGATGATATCATCATCACTAAGACGACGCCCTATAAACTCAAGATTGTCGGCAATGCGTCGGACAGAATAAAGATATTCAGACATGGTTTTGGATCCTTTTTTGGAAGTCACAAAGGCAGTGCGATACTCCATATAACGGGCTTGAACCTGGTCATGGAAGAGCTGTTCAATGAACAACCAGACTTCTCGCGCAGTAGGGAACGAACCTGGACGCACAATGTGATTTAGTATATCAGGATTTATTGTGGCATAAATCCACGTAACAAGTGTGTTGTCAATCTGACACCATTGGGTGTAAAGGGGATTTGGGGAGGGTGGTGAATTCGGTTCTGTAGAGGGTAGGAAGGGATCTCGTGGGGTACCGGTTCCGTCTATATGATCTAACACCTGATGACTCTGAAATATAGTGTAAAGGAGACTCTGCCATACCAAAAAATTACTGAAATCAAGGATAGTAGGAACATAGTTCCGTATATTACCAACAGAGAAAATAGAATGCGTAGAGAATGATGAGGGTGCAAAAGCAGCAAAAATGGAAGAGGAGGATGCACTCGATCCAGATAATATAGAAGAAGAGGTTGCAGAAGAGGAGGATGGCGAAGAGGACATGGTAAAAGGAAAAGTTGGTTGCATAGGATTTGGTTTGGAGAGAAAAATTTCAAAGGAAGAGCACCCGTTCCGCTACCATGAAAGGATGAATACCAGGATGCCTTATTCAGCAAGCCTGATGTGCTTATATTAATGTTAGCAGATAAGTACTTGGTATATAGTTACAAGGATTCTATCACAAGTTAGAGATTAGAAACCTATCTACCAAAACTGGCTAATCCTTATCCCTATTACTTATACCCCCATTTACTTTCCCAATCATCCTTTTTTACCAAACAACTAGTGGTACTCATCCAACTCCAGCTGAAATTTTAGCTCAACTTAAAGCATCACTTACAAAATCCCTATCTACCTTCTATTTCCTCAGTGGAAGAGTCAAAGACAACTTATACATAGACAACTACGAGGAGGGTGTTTCCTTCACAGAAACCAAAGTGAATATCCGTTTGTCTGAATTTCTTCAACACCCTCAAATAAACAAGTTAAACCAGTTTCTCCCTCGCCCTCCATATTCTTTCCTATTTGAAGTAGTAGAAACAACACCTCAAATAGCTATATAGCTCAACACTTTCGAGTGTGGCGGGATAGCATTCGGTTTGTCCTTTCTCCACAAGTGCATTGATACAACCACCGCAAGTGTTTTCCTCGAATTTTGGGCCGCAGCCAATCACGCCGGCGAGTCGACCACCTGCGGAGACATACATCCTAACCATTTGGTGGCGTCAACCCGTTTTCTTCCCATTGAATCATCATTCCGAACTGATATGGAATGGATGCAGGACAAGGTTTTGGTCCATGAATGGAAGTATACTGTTAACAAATATGTTTTCTACGCTAAGGCAATCACTACCCTGAGGCAAAAGGCAAGAAGTG
Organism: Turnera subulata; assembly: GCA_028386065.3. Classification (NCBI taxonomy): domain Eukaryota; kingdom Viridiplantae; phylum Streptophyta; class Magnoliopsida; order Malpighiales; family Passifloraceae; genus Turnera; species Turnera subulata. The sequence goes on along the minus strand of JAKUCV010002193.1, from coordinate 61,239 downwards.
AACGTGTGGATAATCCATCTCGCGTCGAGACAGTCTCCTCTTTCATTTGGAGAGCCTTGTCTTTAGCTGCCATGAAAATATCATCATCAGATTCTCCAAGGCCAAGGTCATCTGTGTCGGTCCAGAGTGTAAACATATGACACCGTACAGCTCCTCCACTCCCAAGAGATAGTATTGGGAACATTGTGATCTCTACACCTGCAATTTGTAATAACTTGGGTGACACAGATAAGATGGGATTAGATGACTTTGTTGTCTTAACCAGAGAAGCTATTTCAAATGTCTACCCGAAGAGCTTGAGCAAATTGGAAGGTGAAGGAGGGTTTCGTGCTGCATCTGAGTTTGCAGGTTCCCTAGTTCAAATATTGTCGTCCCAGGAAACACTAGACTTGTGTGTCTTCTCAAGTTGGGTTCACATGGGTTTCAATGAGTTGGACTTTGGATGGGGAAAGCCTATATGGACTGGTGTATATGGTTCAGTTGGTCCGGCTTGCAATAATCTCACCATTCTAAAAGAGAAAGGAGATAACGGGGAGGACATTGAGGCATGGATGATAATAGATGAAGCCAAAATGGATGTACGGGAACGTGATCCTGAATTCCTTGAGTTTGGTACCCCAAACCCAAGTGTTTTACCATAGTTAGTGATGGGGCCTCGAGATAGATCTTAATTAATTGCACTTGTCAATCATGGTGTAGGAGGCTTCATTGGAGAAGTTTCGACTAAGCAGCCTTTAATTAGATGGAGAAGTTTGTATGGCAATAATTAGTAGAGTATTGATGAATTAATTGGGAAAAAAATTCATAATAGGAAGAGTATATTTCATAATTATGTAATTTCAAGCAGTAAGTTGTGCTGATACTTATTGTAATCGCTTGCTTGAAAAATTTGAAGAATAGTGTATTAATGTAGAAATGTATCTACCACCGCCAGTGCTTTGTTTGCTAAATAATTAATCCATCCTGTGAAGTTAATCACTAGAAATTAACAATGTTAGTGAACGCTGATGGAGGTGATGGCGGCGAAGATGGAAGTTGAAGATTTTCAGTAGAAAATTAATGGGATTTTTTTTTTGATTGATTTGGAAAATAAACTATGGGAAAACTGAAGGTGGAGTAGGTGGGGCTGTCGGCTGTGTTTGGGAAATAAAAAGTAAAAAATAAATTTCACAAAAAGGAAAATAAAAAATTAAAAAAACAAGGGAAAATAAACAAAAGACTAGTGGCGGCGGGATGGGTTATTTATTAAAAAAATCTGTATCCAAAAAAATAATTTGAATCCGTTTAGCCGTTTGGTATTAGTGCATTAGCTGTATAAGTGTTAATAGGGGGATTGGTGTCACAATATAGTGTATCTGGTCAACCAGCTATTCAGTTGACAAATTGACCAAAATTTTAAAACAGAGACTCAACTGACCAAAATAAACAGACAGTGACCAAAATTGACAGGAATACGTACTAAATTGACCAAAGGACTAAACACAAGGGGCCAAATTGGGTTTATGCCAATAGTAAAAATGGAAGTGTGAACTTAGCTTGCATAGCAAAATAGTTTTGCCAACCTAAGTGTGTGTGTATATAAGGACATGTTTTACATTCGCGAATCACGTCAAATTTGTGTACCATTTTTTCCTTACTTTATTTCACGAATCTTTCAAGTTTTCCCAACAGATATCATTTAACAATCAAACGAAGAGAAATTCAAGACACTTAAAAGTGATCCCCAGGATACCATAACAAGAGGTGATAGCTTCCAAATAGCTTTTCGCTAGCTAACGAGCATAAATAAATACCATGGTGCTCTATTTTCCACCTTTGTTGAAATGGGAACTAATATAATATTCATACATTTATATTTTAAAATATACTGACTGTTCATTATCAATAATGCTAATTCTTTATTATACCACTTCATCTACATTATGCACGCAACAAAAATTTAAAAATGCAGAACATGGAAAATAGAGGCAGCCATTTGACTTGAAATTTTACAGGTGGTGCTAATTAGGGCCTAGAAACTCGAGAAAAATTATAATTGCAGAACATTAAGTTCTAGAAGAAACTATTCATACATTTATATTTTTAAATATACTAACTGTTCATTATCAATAATGTTAATTTATTATTATACCACTTCATCTACATTATGCACGCAACAAAAATTAAAAAATGCAGAACATGGAAAATTAAGGCAGCCATTTGACTTGAATTTTACAGGTGGTGCTAATTAGGGCCTAGAAACTCGAGAAAAATTATAATTGCAGAACATGAAGTTCTAGAAGAAACACAGACAATTGACTTGAGTCTCCACTAATTACAGTCCAAAAGACATGTGTCCTAAATTAATGCAGCCATTGCTGAATCTTCCAGGTGATTCTAATTAAAGGACAAACAATATGTCATAAATTAATGCAAACTCCCCGTATATAAGAAGCATTAGCTAGTATAGATCAGAAGTAGCTAGCAACCCCCAAATTAAACCAGTGATCTAGCTAAGGCATTCTCCAGTATCAAATTCAAAGGCAAACATCTTGAATATATACGCATGGAGGTCCAATTTGTTTCAGGTGAAATCATCAAGCCCTCTTCCCTGGGTGTCCACCATCCAAAACCATTCAAGCTATCCGTTTTGGACCAACTTGTACCCCCACATACTTTCCCAGTCATCCTTTTTTACCAAATAACTAGCGGTACAAATCCAACTCCAGCTGAAATTTCAGCTCAACTTAAAATATCACTCTCAAAAACCCTATCTACCTTCTACTTCCTGAGTGGAAGAGTAAAAGACAACTTATATATAGACAGCTACGAGGAGGGTGTTCCCTTCACAGAAACCAAAGTAAATATCCGTTTGTCTGAATTTCTCCAATATCCTCAAATAGACAAGTTAAACCAGTTTCTCCCTCTCCCTCCATATTCTTACATATCAGAAGTAATAGAAACAACACCGCTAATAGGTGTACAGCTCAACACATTCGAGTGTGGCGGGATAGCAGTCGGTTTGTCCTTTTTTCACAAGTTCGTTGACGCAACCACCGCAAGTGTTTTCCTCAAATACTGGGCCGCAGCCAATCACGCCGGCGAGTCCACCACCGGCGGCGGAGTAATACATCCTAACCTTTTGGAGGCATCGTCCCGTTTTCCTCCCATTGAATCATCATTGCGAGCTGATATGGAAGCGAAGCTGGATAAGAGTTGTTTACGTGAGGGGAAGTACGCTGTTAAGAGATATGTTTTTTACGCTAAGGCAATCGCTGCCCTAAGGCAAAAGGCAAGAAGTGAGCGTGTGGATAATCCATCTCGCTTCGAGGCAGTCTCCTCCTTCATTTGGAGAGCCCATTCTTTAGCTGCCATGAAAACATCATCATCAGATTCTCAAGGGATAAGGTCATCTGCGTTGGTCGTTAGTGTAAACATACGACACCGTACAGCTCCTCCATTCCCAAGAGATAGTATTGGGAATGTTATGGTCATGGTACCTGCAATCTGTAATGACTTGGCTGATACCGATAAAATGGGATTGGGAGACCTTGTTGTCTTAACTAGAGAAACTATTTCAAATATCAACCCGGAGAGCATGAGCAAATTGGAAGGTGAAGGGGCGCCTCGTGCTGCATCTGAGGCTGCAGATTCCCTAGTGCAACTATTAACCAAGGAAACAGTGGACGTGTCTTTCATGTCAAGTTGGGTTCACGTTGGTTACAATGAGTTGGACTTTGGATGGGGAAAGCCTATATGGACTGGTGTGTACGGGTCAGTTGGTCCGGCTTGTCTTAATCTCACCATTCTAAAAGAGATAGGAGATAACGGGGAGGACCTTGAGGCATGGATGATAAGAGATGAAGCCAAAATGGATATACTGGAACGTGATCCTGAATTCCTTGAGGTTGCTACCCCAAACCCAAGTGTTTTGCCCTAATTAGTGATGGGCCTCGAGATTGCTCTTAATTAATTGCGCTTGTAATGATGGAGTAGGAGGCTGCATTGAAGAAGATTCAACCAAGCAACCTTAATTTAATTAGATGGAGAAGTTTGTGTGCTAATAATTAGTAGAGTATTGATGATGAAAAAAAAAGATCATAATGTAATTTCAAGTAATAAGTTGTGCTGATACTTATTATAATCGCTTGCTTCAAAAAAGATCATAATAGGAACTGTTCACTATCAATATTAATGTTAATTTTTTATTCTAGAAATCACTTCATATCTGCATTATGCATGCATACAAAAATTAACAATGCAGCATTTGACTTGAATTTTTCAGGTAGTGCTAATTGGGCCCCAGAAACGCAAGAAAAATTATAAATGCAGATGGAGATCCAGAAGAAAACACAGCCAATTGACTTGAAAGGACATGTCATAAATTAATGCAGCCATCGCTGAATCCTCTCAGGTGATTCTAATTAAAGGACAAACAATATGTCATAAATTACTTCAGAGGCCTGGCCTTGGAAATCTTCCTTTCCGGACCCTTGATAGTGAGACGGCAGCATCCTTAGAGTTAGAGTGTGCAGTGTCTATGGAAGAACTTAAGGATGCAGCATGGACATGTTGCATAAAAAAAAATAAAAAAATGTCATAAATTAATGCAAATCCCCGTATATAAGAAGCATTACCTAGTATAGAGAAGTAGCTAGCGAACCACAAATCAGTGATCTAGCTTTAAGGGCAAACATCTTGAATATAAACATGGAGGTTCAATTCGTTTCAGGTGAATTCATCAAGCCCTCTTCCCTGGGTGTCCACCAACAAAAACCATTCAAGCTATCTGCTTTGGACCAACTTATACCCCCATTTACTTTCCCAATCATCTTTTTTTACCAAACAACTAGTGGTACACATCCAACTCCATCTGAAATTTCAGCTCAACTTAAAACATCACTTACAAAATCCCTATCTACCTTCTATTTCCTCAGTGGAAGAGTCAAAGACAACTTATACATAGACAACTACGAGGAGGGTGTTTCCTTCACAGAAACCAAAGTGAATATCCGTTTGTCTGAATTTCTTCAACACCCTCAAATAAACAAGTTAAACCAGTTTCTCCCTCGCCCTCCATATTCTTCCCTATTAGAAGTAGTAGAAACAACGCCTCAAATAGCTATACAGCTCAACACTTTCGAGTGTGGGGGGATAGCAGTCGGTTTGTCCTTTCTCCACAAGTCCATTGATACAACCACCGCAAGTGTTTTCCTCAAATTTTGGGCCGCAGCCAATCACGCCGGCCAGTCCACCACCGGCGGAGACATACATCCTAACCATTTGGCGGCGTCAACCCGTTTTCCTCCCATTGAATCATCATTCCGAACTGATATGGAATGGAAGCAGGACAAGGTTTTGGTCCATGAAAGGAAGTATACTGTTAACAGATATGTTTTCTACGCTAAGGCAATCGCTACCCTGAGGCAAAAGGCAAGAAGTGAACGTGTGGATAATCCATCTCGCGTCGAGACAGTCTCCTCTTTCATTTGGAGAGCCTTGTCTTTAGCTGCCATGAAAATATCATCATCAGATTCTCCAAGGCCAAGGTCATCTGTGTCGGTCCAGAGTGTAAACATACGACACCGTACAGCTCCTCCACTCCCAAGAGATAGTATTGGGAACATTGTGATCTCTACACCTGCAATTTGTAATAACTTGGGTGACACAGATAAGATGGGATTGGATGACTTTGTTGTCTTAACCAGAGAAGCTATTTCAAATGTCAACCCGGAGACCTTGAGCAAACTGGAAGGTGAAGGAGGGCCTCGTGCTGCATCTGAGTTTGCAGATCCGGTAGTGCAACTATTGACGTCCCAGGAAACACTAGACTTGTGTGTCTTCTCAAGTTGGGTTCACATGGGTTTCAATGAGTTGGACTTTGGATGGGGAAAGCCTATATGGACTGGTATATTAGGAGGAGTTGGTCCAGCCTGTAACAATCTCATCATCCTAAAAGAGATAGGAGATAACGGGGAGGACATTGAGGCATGGATGATAGCAGATGAAGCCAAAATGGATGTACTGGAACGTGATCCTGAATTCCTTGAGTTTGCTACCCCAAACCCAAGTGTTTTACCCTAATTAGTGATGGGGCCTCGAGATAGTTCTTAATTAATTGCACTTGTCAATCATGGAGTAGCAGGCTTCATTGAAGAAGATTCAACCAAGCAACCTTTAATTAGATGGAGAAGTTTGTGTGCCAATAATTAGTATAGTATTGATGGATTGGGAAAAAAAAATAATGATAGGAAGAGTATATTTCATAATTATGTAATTTCAAGTAGTAAGTTGTGCTGATACTTGTTGTAATCGCTTGCTTTAAAAAATTGAACAATAGTCTATTAATGTATAAATGTATCTACCGCCGGTGCATTGTTTGCTAAATAGTGTTAGTGATACACTGATGGAGGTGGTGGCGGCGAAGATGGAAGATGAAGATTTTCAGTAGAAAATGGATGGATTTTTTCTTTGATTGATTTGGAAAATAAACTATGGTATTTTAAACTATACTAACTGTTTACTGTGTAATCACATCAGTAATGTTAATTCTTTATTCTATCAGCACTAATCGGTTCATCTAGATTATGCACACAACAAAAAATAACAATGCAGAACATGAGAAGAGAGAGGCAGCCATTTGACTTGAATTTTGATATTTTAAACTATACCAGCTGTTCACTATGTAATCATATCAATAATGTTAATTCTTTATTCTTCCAATCACTTCATCTACGTTATGCACAGAACAAAAATTAACAATGCAGAACATGGAGAAGAGGCAGCCATTTGACTTGAATTTTGATATTTTAAACTATACTAGCAGTTTACTATGTAATCATATCAATAATGTTTAATTCTATATTCCTCCAATCACTTCATCTACATTATGCACACAAAAATTATAAATGCAGAACATGGAGAAGAAACACAGCCAATTGACTTCAACTTTGAGAAAATCCTAATTTTATTTTTATATGAAAACGAAATTATTGATAAAAGCTGCAGAAAAGCGAAAGTCATCAAGGAGATGACTATCACCTGCAGATTACAACCACAAGTGTTATCGAGCCTATCCCATACAAGTCAATTACAATCAAAATACAAACAGAGCAAACGAAAGGCACCCGTCACACAAAAGATAACTTACAAGGAAAAGTAGGTTGTTTGGGCTTAATCCACCCGCCTTCACTAAAATAATATCAAAGACCTGGCCACAATCCACCTCCTTATTCTGAAAGAATCACTTTATTACGAGTAAGCCAGATAGTCCAAACAGAAACATAGAAGATTATATATCATCCAAGAAGATTTGGCTCTTGATGATCTCACCAGTCGGAACCATTGAGTGAAAAAATCCTCAAAACAAGAGGGCATATACACCAGCTTAATCCTCACCAGGAATAAATTTTTGACCAAAGCATCCAAGTGAATCGACAGTGCAGAAAAAGATGGTTCCGGGATTCTATTGACTCCTTACATAAAGGACAAGCAGCTTCGGGGCAATCAATAATATTTCGACATAGCAGGTTTGATCCGGTGGCTATCCCCTCGCAAAAGGCAAGGAGTGAACGTGTGGATAATCCATCTCGCTTCGAGGCAGTCTCCTCCTTCATTTGGAGAGCACAGTCTTTAGCTGCCATGAAAATATCATCAGCAGATTCTCAAGGGATAAGGTCATCTGCGTCGGTCGTTAGTGTAAACATACGACACCGTACAATCCCTCCAATCCCAAGAGATAGTATTGGGAATGTAATGGTCATGGTACCTGCAATCTGTAATGACTTGGCTGATACAGACAAGATGGGATTGGGAGACTTTGTTGTCTTAACCAGAGAAACTATTTCAAATATCAACCCGGAGACCTTGAGCAAATTGGAAGGTGAAGGAGGGCCTCAAATTGCATCTGAGGCTGCAGATTCCCTAGTTTTTGGATGGGGAAAGCCTACATGGACTGGTGTATATGGTTCAGTTGGTTCAGCTTGTATTAATCTCACCATTCTAAAAGAGATAGGAGATAACGGGGAGGACCTTGAGGCATGGATGATAAAAGATGAAGCCAAAATGGATATACTGGAACGTGATCCTGAATTCCTTGAGTTTGCTACCCCAAACCCAAGTGTTTTACCCTAATTAGTGATGAGGCCTCGAGATAGATCTTAATTAGTTGCACTTGTCATTGAAGAAGATTCGATCGACTGAGTAATCTTTAATTAGATGGAGAAGTTTGTGTGCTAATAATTAGTAGAGTATTGATGCTGAAAAAAAAAATCATAATAGGAAGCGTAGATTTCATAATTATGTAATTTCAAGTAATAAGTTCTGCTGATACTTATTGTAATCGCTAGCTTCAAAAGTTTGAAGAATAGTCTATTAATGTAGAAATGCATCTATTATGTGACGTACTGTTTTCAAAATATTTAAATTTGCTACAAATATTATTATTTAAAGTAAAGTATTTTTTTTTAAAAAAAATTAGGTTTCTCTATCAACTTTTACTTTATTCTTTAAGATTATTTGATTTATTTATCTCCATATCTATATTTATTTTAGATAAACTTGAAAATAAAGGAAGAGCATAAAGTGTTACTTTTCACACATAATTTAAATTTTCTAAAAGTTATGTATTGTTCAAAATCAGAAAGATAATTATTTATTTGAATAAAAAGATAATATTATGTGTTGCAAGACATCAGGCATATTCTAAAAGAGGATAATTTTAATTAATGAAATTTTAATAGTCAAAGGACAGAAGAGCTGTATATATGCTGATATTTATAATCTAATGAAGTAAGTCCCATATGGCCAGTGGCGGTGGGCCGGGGGCCACGGCCTCCCCTGATTTTTTGAAAATTTTGTCTTAAGAGGAGTATTTTCGTAATTTTCTACTTATATAATTAAATATATATCTTATTATTTTAATAAACTTCTAGGGTGACTAAGTCTTTTTTAACATTTAAAAACAGGTGGGTTGCGAGTTGCGGGCCCATAAAAGATAATTTTAAAAGCCTATTCTCATACAAAAAGAATAAGGAAAAGACAATGGAAAGAGTTCTATATTTATAACAGTTTGTTTTTCTATTAAATTATAAATCTTCTCCTGGTTGAATTACAAGTTACGAACAGTCTTGAGGTGCGAGTTTATTATGCAATTCGATTTGGAGGGAGGGACTAAGGAAGAAACAAGTAATGGTTTTTCTATTTTACTCCAAAAAAATAGTTGTTCCATTCTATTGATCACACAAAAAATATTAAAATATTTGTATTTGAAAGATTATTATTATTATATATATATATATTTTTGTTCATATTATGTTAGGATTATTATGTTCTTTTTTATATAATTAGACCATAAAATTCAACTAGAGACTGTAATAGGAAAATGTACAATCTCCAATGCCAATTCCGTAAGAGCCCGGATAATTTTTACGTTTTTACCGTACCGTAAAAAGTTATTTTTACAGCCATTTACCATTAAAATTAATCTTGGGTAATTAATTTATGGTAATTCGTGCATCGGATTCCGAAACCGAGCCTTGTCCCACGTTTGGGATTTTTCTGCGGATTTTCCGGACCAAGTTGGAATTTTTCGGGTCCAGGAATCTTCAGAAAAATCAGGATTAACCCCGAATTATCGGGCCAGAAATAAGTCAAGGGGGTACATTAGTTATTTTCTAGTCCAGACAAAACCCGCCTCACATGCTGCACAGTGAGGGGGTTGCAGCCGCCATTCACTGTGAGGCATGTGAATGGCCAGTACGCCCGTGCATCGCCAGTTGTAGCCCGTGATTTTCTTTTTCTTCTTTTCCCTGCACCACCTCACCCTCTACAACACTTCATCTGCAAACTCACGAACCAACTCACCTTCCTTCCTGCAAACCAAAATCTGCAAAAACATCAACTACACACCAAACCAGAAAAAAAAATAATAAATAACCAAAAACACTTACCTACCACCAAAACTACGTAGTTTTGGCAACAACCCATCTTCCTCTTCCCTTCTTCTTCTTTTGCCGGCCACACACCGACCACTGCCACCCTCCCCTCTTCCCCCTCTTCTCCTTTTTCCTCACCCCTCCCTCGCTGCCGTCATCCCGCTTGCACTGCCGCCGACATGACGACCTGACGAGACGAGCAGAACTCGTCCTGCTGCCGTGCACGCCGCCTGCTGCACCGCCATCTACAGCCACCAGCCGACGAGTGCCTTCCTCGTCCGATCTCCCCCTCACGCCACCTCTCCGTCTCGCCTCACCGCCCTGCTCGACCTTCTCTCACCTCGCTTGCCGCCGCTTTTCCCGACCAGGAGCCGCCGTGCTGCAGCTCGCGAAGGTGAGCAGCACTCACGGGTTGGAGACGACCCGTCTTAACGGGCGGGCCGACCCGATTTTTGCTGGGCTGACCTAGGCTTGGGTTAACTTGGGCCGGATCATCTTGGTGGGCTGCTGCGCGGGCCTACCGGGCTCCCATGTGAGCTTGGATTTGGGCTTGTGCAGTAGCTGGGCTGAGTTTGAGATGGGTTCTATGGGCTTTGGGCTGGGTTGTGGCTGATGGGCTGCATAGTCCAGCCCAGTCCAGTAAAAAAAAGAAGAGAAGAAATACTCTGGAATATAAAAAAAATATATAAAATAGATATAATTTTAGAAATAAAAATAATTTGTATTTTGGGGAAAAATATAAATGAGATAAACAATAGTAGAGTAATTAAATTGAGGAGATAATCATGAAAATAATAATAATAATAATAATAATAATAATAATAATAATAATAATAATAATAACAACAATGGTAAATAATAATTTTGGAAAGTACATGCTTGTAGAAATAAATATGGAAAGGGTATTATCAAAGTAGATATTGTACTAGAATAGTATTCGGGTATAAGTATAAGAATAGCATTATTTTAGACACCGGAAGTAAATGGTGAATGATGATGATAATGGAGAATTAACCCGGGGGAGTAACCGAGACGAGTCAGTAGTTATTTTTCGGTAAACAGTAGTAGCATGACATTTGCATATCACTTATGTGTGCATATTATTTGTTTGATATAGGAGTTGATAACGAGCAGATACCTGAGGAACCGGACTTGGAGTCTGTGGGGCATTTCCAAACTTGATAATCGGCTAAGGTGAGGATGGATAACCCTGGATATGTGCCTGTAATGCTGTGTTTGATTTTGTTGTTTGCTTGAACTGTTGAATCGATTATTGGCTATTATATGATTGCTACGCAAATTGTTGATGATTATTGTTTGCTATTTATTTGCTGAGGATTTTGCCATGATGTTGCTGGAATGTGCTGTTGGTTTGTGATATTATGAGTAACCATTGAGCTGTTAATTGAGAGAATATAGTGATATGAAATTATTGGCTGGTTGAGCTTAAGAAATAATCTGAGATGATAGAAAGTTGAGTAATTGATGATAGAGTAATGGAATTGGAATTAAATTTGAGATGATGATATAATTGTCACGTGGAAAGTAGAGGTACGACTAGATGGTTAGAGACTAGTTCTGTGGTGTCATGGCCGGTTTGGTTGGTTGATGGGGATGTTGATCCCGGATGATGTTGTTTTTGGGATGTTGATCCCGGATTTGTTGTTATTGGGATGTTGATCTCGGATTGTTGGTATTGGGATGTTGATCCCGGATTGTGGTTGGGCCTGGCATCCAAAATTAGTTAATAACCAGGTACCACCCTAGCTTGTCCAGTGACGGGGCCCGAAAGATAAAATTGGTAATAAAAATAATTAAGCATTCTTTTGGTCTTGTCACAGTGGTTATGGTAGTGTTCTTGTGTTGTGTTTGTTTGTGCTTACTGTTGTGATTTTTGTGCTTACTTCAAAAGTATTACGGTTGAATATATATCTCTGTTTATCCTTCGTCGGTGAGCACTTCGGACTCACCCCTCGCCTGCGGGGTTCCATCCCGTAGGTTTGGTTGCTTCGTAGTTCAGGTACGACGTACGATGGCTGCTGCTTTCTTCTCCACCTGACTCCGGATCCATACCTCCGCTGCATCTGCATTTAAGTTTTCTGTTGTTGTGTCGTATATGTTGCTATGTTGTTGCTATCCTTTATTGCTTGGGTGTTGTCTATTGAGTTAGGTTGCTGTTATTACGAGTGGATTGAATAATGGTCCCCGAGTATGGGAGACAACTGTAACATGGTGTGCTGTTGTATTTGGATTTTATGTGTAGTATTTTACTGCGATGTACTGCCTGATCTGTTAATAAGAATAGTTTCGGCACGTGTTTACTGTGTACGGTAAATACGGGTCGGGGCGTTTCAAATTCCGAATTTTCATACTCCGGGCCCCCTAAAAATTTAGTCTCACTCCGCCACTGTTACCGGTTAGTGAAGACCGATGAAGTTTTTTTTTTAAACGGTAAGACCGATGAAGTTGGTGGTGGCGAAGATGGAAAATGAGGATTTTCAGTAGAAAATTAATAGATGTTTTTTTTGCTTGATTTGGAAAATTAAATAAACTATGGGAAACTGAATGTGGAGGTGGAGCTGTAGGTTGTCAAGCCGGCAGCAAAACGTTAGGGTTTGGGAAATAAAAAATAAAAAACAAATTTCACTAAAAAGGAAAAATAAAAAACAGAGGAAAATAAACAAAAAAGGAGTGGGGCGGGATGGGTTATTGAAAAAAAAAATATATATGTACCTAATTTGGATCCGTATAGCAGTTTTGTATTAGTGGGCATTAGCTCTAAAAGTGTAAGGATTGGTGTGACAATATTGTATATTTGGTCAACTATTCAGTGGACAATTTGACCAAAATTTTAAAACAAAGAGACTCAATTGACCAAAATAAACAAACAGTGACCAAAACTGACAGGAATACCAAATTGACCAAAGGACCAAAACACAAGGGGCCAAATTGTGTTTATGCCAATAGTAGTGAAAAAGGAAGTCTGAAGTGTGAACTTAGCTTGCATGGCAAAATAGTTTTGCCAACCCAAGTGTGTATATACATAAGATCATGTTCTATATTCGCGAATCACGTCAAATTTGTGTAACATTTTTTCCTTATTTTATTTCACGAATCTTTCAAATTTTCCCAACAGATTTAACAATCAAACAAAGAGAAATTCAAGACACTTAAAATGATCCTAAGGATATCATAACAAGAGTTGGTAGCTTCCAAGCAGCTATTAGCTAACGAGCTTAAAATATATACAGTGGTGCTCTATTGTCCGCCTTTGTTGAAATGGGAACTAATATAATATTCATACATTTATATTTTAATGTTTTGATATTTTAAACTAAACTAACTATTTGTAGCCGTCTTTGTTGAAATGGGAATTAATATAATATTCATACTTTTATATTTTGATATGTTAAACTATACAACTGTTCACATGTAATCATATCAATAATGTTAATTCTTTATTCTAGCAATCACTTCTTCTATACATTATGCATGCACACAACAAAAATTAACAATGCAGAACATGGAGAGGAGAGGCAACCATTTGACTTGAATTTTCTCAGGTGGTGCTAATTAGGGCCCAGAAACGCAAGAAAAATTATAAATGCAGAAAACCTGGAGATCTAGAAGAAACACAGCCAATTGACTTGAGTTTCCGCTAATTAGGGTCCAAAAAGACATATCATAAATTAATGCAGCCATTGCTGAATCCTCCAGGTGATTCTAACTAAAGCACAAAAAAATATGTCATAAATTAATGCAGACTCCCCCGTATATATATAAGAAGCATTACTAGTATAGATCAGAGGTAGCTAGCAACCCACAAACCAGTGATCTAGCTTTAGGCATTCTCCAGCATCAAATTCAAAAGCAACATCTTGAATATATACATGGAGGTTCAATTCGTTTCAGGTGAATTCATCAAGCCCTCTTCCCTGGGTGTCCACCAACCAAAGCCATTCAAGCTATCTGCTTTGGACCAACTTATACCCCCACTTACTTTCCCAATCATCCTCTTTTACCAAACAACTAGTGGTACACATCCAACTCCAGCTGAAATTTCAGCTCAACTTAAAATATCACTTTCAAAAGCCCTATCTACCTTCTACTTCCTCAGTGGAAGAGTCAAAGAAAACTTATACATAGACAACTACGAGGACGGTGTTTCCTTCATAGAAACCAAAGTGAATATCCGTTTGTCTGAATTTCTTCAACATCCTCAAATAAACAAGTTAAACCAATTTCTGCCTATCCCTCCATATTCTTCCCTACTAGAAGTTGTAGAAACAGTACCGCTACTAGGTGTACAGCTCAACACTTTCGAGTGTGGAGGGATAGCAGTTGGTTTCTCCTTTCTGCACAATTTCTTTGATGCAACCACTGCAAGTGTTTTCCTCAGATATTGGGCCGCAGTCAATCACTCCGGCGAGTCCACCCCCGCCGGAGAGATACATCCTAACCTTTTGACGGCATCATACCGTTTTCCTGCCATTGAATCACCATCCCGAGCTCATACGCAACGGAAGCTGGACTGGAGTTGTTTCCGTGAAGGGAAGTATACTGTTAAGAGATATGTTTTTTATGCCAAGGCAATCGCTACCCTAAGGCAAAAGGCAAGAAGCGAACGTGTGAATAATCCATCTCGATTCGAGACAGTCTCCTCCTTCATTTGGAGAGCCCAGTCTTTAGCTGCCATGAAAATATCATCATCATCAGAGTCTCCAAGGCCAAGGTCGTCTGTGTCAGTCCTGAGCGTAAATATACGACATCGTACAGCTCCTCCATTCGCAAGAGACAGTATTGGGAATGTTATGGTCTTGGCGCCTGCAATCTGTAATGACTTGGCTGATACAGGCAAGATGGGATTGGGTGACTTTGTTGTCTTAACCAGAGAAACTATTTCAAATATCAACCCGAAGACCTTGAGCAACTTGGAAGGTGAAGGAGGGCCTCAAGCTGCATCTGAGGCTGCAGATTCTCTAGTGCAACTATTAACCATGGACACAGTAGACGTGTCTTTCATGTCAAGTTGGGTTCATGTGGGTTTCAATGAGGTGGACTTTGGATGGGGAAAGCCCATATGGAGTGGTGTATTTGGTTCAGTTGGTCCGGCTTGCAATAATTTCACCTTCTTAAAGGAGCTAGGAGGTAATGGAGAGGACATCGAGGCATGGATGATCATAGATGAAGCCAAAGTGGATATACTGGAACGTGATCCTGAGTTCCTTCAGTTTGCTACCCCAAACCCAAGTGTTTTGCCATTGTAATTAATGGCCAGGGCCTCGAGATTGCTGTTAATTAATTGCACTTGTCAAAGATGGAAGATTCGACCAAGCAACCTTCGGATGTAGAATTTCATTTGTGTGCCAATAAGAGTATTGATGTTGAAAAAGAAAATTGTAATGGGAAGAGTTTATTTCATTTTTCTTTTTGATGCTAATAATAAGAATGTTCCTGTAATAGTTGACTACATCTTAATATCATTTTGGAACTTGTTCTTCCATGTCTTTATTAGTACGGGGCTGTTTAGATTCATCATTCACGGATGCCATTGGTTCCACACTACAGGTTGATGGAGATTCATGACAAAACGGCTCCACCAAGGATATGATCCTTCAAGGTGCCATATATCTAGTTGCATTTTTAATTTTATTTAGTTTCTTTTTCCTAGCTACGCTATACCTGCAGTACTCGCAAGTCATTATGTTTTTGCAGGCAACTCCACAAAGCGTTGACCAGCAAGTCAAAAAACCACTGCGGACAAAGCAAGATATCGTTGATGTCCATTCTAATATTGGAAAAAGCAACATGAAGATTGAAGATATGGGAGGCCATATCGGTTTCTTAAAGATATTTGACGCGCTGATGGATAGGATTGAGGATCTAAAACAGTCCAAATCAACGCAAACAAGCAAAGAAAAAGCAAAGCTGTGAGTACTCCAAGAACAAAGCTCAATAACTATTATATATGTCTGTCCTTGTGATATTTGAAAATAGTAAAACCAAGTCAATAAAAGATCAAAAACTAAAAGAGTTAAAAGAGACTAGCCGCTCGCATGCAGTTAGCTATCAAAGAACACATTAATTGATTGCTGAAGTTCCCACCACTTATCAACTACTTTTGAGTGTTCTTTCTCTAGATAAGCAGCTAGCAACTCTATATTAGACTGCAAAACCTTATTCAACGACACAGTTTGAGGATGATCTCTGACCTGCAAAAAAACAAAAATTATCAATTAGAAAAGGGAAAAGAAACAAGAAAAAATGAGAGATGCAATATCATGTCAAGATGAAAAGGTAAGAACAAATAAACAGTTTGTCAGCATCCCCACTATAACTTAGTCAAGGAACAAAAAGGGCAGTGAAAAAGACTCAGACAACACATCAGTAAAAGAAAGTGTACATGATAAATCTCCAGCAAAACTAATATCACTGCACTAGAAGTGCTCCTCTCTTACTCACAAATTCTACCAATCACTTACAGATTCTCCTCCCCTGGTTGGGGGGCGGAATTTGATGGGAGGTACCAGAACAACTTGTAAGAAGAACATTGAAGATCCTGCCTTTTTATTTCCAAATCCTCGCTGCTGAATATCACCCAAATATGAGCAGAATTGGACTTCCTTTTCCCAGAACAGCTCTATATGGTTTTTAACCTATAAAAAAATAGAGTTTTACAAACAGAAAAGATTTTTCCACACAGGACCTTGCAACCCAGTAAACCATCCAAGACATCAAAACAATGGAATTTGCCAATACTAGTAAGAATACCTCTGATGGTAACAGGTTCCTGGAGAACATATTTCTCTGCTCACTGTACTCAGGAGACACATTTGCACTAATATCAGCACTTGACATTCCATCCTGTAGCCATCAACCGGACGCGTAAACTCAGTTCTTGGCAAAATACAAAAAAAGAAAACTCTTCCCAAGCAAATTGCTATACATTAAATTTTGTTAATACCAGCTAGTTTTTACAGAACAAAAAAAAAAACATATGAAACGAAAGGAACTGAAAGGATAGTCATAATGCATGCCCATACAGAAACAAAGATTCTCGTACACAAAATGGCCATAATTAAGGTCATTCATTAACTACGCCGCGCATTGAAAAATGGCCAGTTTCACTTCGACTAAAACCTTTTTACAAAAATGCTCACAATTTACAATAAATGAATAAATAAAAACTAAAGAGGAAAGGCATACCATGCAAAACAATCCAAAACTAGGACTGGTAATGCGAGGACAGGCTGCCCCACAGTTTCCACACCTCTCAACAAGTGGTGGCCTTAGCAAAGTCCTCAAAACTTTCATGGCTTCAGTAAACTGGAGGGGTGTCCATTGTTGCTGTTGCTCCAAAGGATGACCACTGCTACTGCCACACTCATGGCTGCTCATAACCTCATCACCCAAATTCGGAGCAACTTCACTTGAAAGGGATTCATCCAACCTCCTAGCTCCGGCGATATCCCCTCTAGAGATGAGTTCCAATTTTTTGACACCCATCTCCACCTACAATTGAAATGAGAATTAAGAAGAAGGGAATGGAAGAGGAATAATTAAGAGATTACAAGTGATCCAATAGAGTCTAAAAAAAAAAAAAATTACCCGGCTTCCTTCAATTCTCAAACGATGGCAAGTGAAACAGATTCTTTGGAGAAGATTATGGAGGAACTTGAAGAGGAGAGGGTTGTAAACTGGCATAAGAAGATCAATATGGCCATAATGGCCCGGGCAATGATGGGATCCCCGGCCACATGTTTTGCAACTGCATTTTTTTTTTAAAAAAAAAAAAGAATTACAAAAAAGAAGATCAATATCAGCTTCTACCTCTCTTTTATTTCCAGATATTTTAGCTTAATAAAGAGAAAAGAGACTTTACGTTTCATCGTGGTAGGGGCCGAGGGAGGGATCATAAAGCCCGCCGCACACCGGTCTTCCGGTGATGTCAACTAGGTTATTATTTATAATCCTCACTACACTCAGCTTCCGTACACTCTCGTCCGTTAGGAAACCGAACTCCGCCGATTGTACGGATGCTCCCTGCAACAATCAAACAAACAAACATAGATGAAGAAGAAGAAGAAGAAGAAGAAGAAGAAGAAGAAGGAAATCAAGCGGCTGCATGCATGCACAAGTCGTATAATTTTTGTCCACAATGAGGAGTAAAAGGAGAGGGAGAAGGAAGGCCCACGTTAACAGCGGCCATGTCGCGACCGAGCTTGTTCCTAGCTAGCTAGCTGCCTTTAGGAAGAGTGGATTGAGATGGGGCGATTGGTGTTGCTAGTGAGACGGCGGGGGCGCGACGGTGGCGCCGCTATTAGTTGGCGGTGAAAGCCTGAAGAGACTTAAGGAGGGTTTAATGACAACTAAAACTAACTAGTAGTGTAGTGCTTTTTAAAAAAAATTGTTAATGACACTAACTAACTAATATTTTTTTGGTAATTAATACTGACACAACCTCTTAATTACCACATAATAAACCACGTCTTTTTCATGGGCTTAGTATAAAACGAGCCCGTTGATAAAAAACAAAAAAGGTATAAAACGAGCCCAAAATATAATCGGTCAGTTTAAACTTGCCTCGTTAAGAAATTAATCAATTATCGAGCCCAATTTCGGACAGCTAAGATTCAAACTTGGTTCAGTTAGTACATATGCTAAAACTTAGCTTTTACCTTTAACTTGAGAAAATTTTGTGGCCAATTTTTTTTTTTTGATATGTATGAAACAAAGAGATGAAAGAACATCGAGAGGATAGCTACTACAGGGTACATGAGTTTTTTCCATATATTATTTTCAATTACTTACAAAAAATGAAACAGAACATTTAAGAAAGATTTAAAGTTTTCACAATAAATTATATATCATACATGCAAGGGGCGACAGCTGAGTAGCAAGAATCTTGGGCGGAGGGTATCATCATCACTAGTAAACATTACAACTTACAAGCTCTGTGTACCAAAAAAAAAAACAAAAAAAAAAAGAGAGAGAGAGAAAAGAACATACTAGCTTCTTTTCCAATCACTCATAAATAAGAAAATGAAAAAAATAATTTCTAACCAACCAATAAAAAATTCAGAAAAATTAGAAAATATAATCAAAACGTGTGGCACGAGGGCAATAAAAGAGAACAATTGATTTTATGGCTGGTTGATGTCATTTGTCTCCAATTGGTGTACCCACTCCTCTCTAAGTGTCCACTGATATATTAAGATTAGACCTGGCAAAACAGGTATTGACACGACAACCCGACACGAACTCGACACGAAATTAGTAGGTATAGGTCAGAGATTTTCAACCCGTTTAGTTAAATGGGTCGACCCGACACGACACGAAAATTAGCAGGTCAGGTCGCGGGTTGACCCGCCAACCCGATAGGTACCTGTTTGTGACCCGATTATATTTATGGTATCGATATTTTACTGATTTAATATAAGACTTATTCAATATTTAAGGCTAAAGTTACTAAAATTATCCAAAAATATTTCTATAAATGCTTTAAAATATTATTATATTATGATTCTACAATTTATAATTTTCTTTAATATATGAGAAAATCTAATTATATACCTATTTGCTCAAAAAATAAGCAAAATAAAAAAATTTGAAACTAATTTTTAGGCTTATTAGACTTAATAGGTAACCCGTGGGTCAACCCAAACCCGACACGATAATAAACAGGTTGGACACGATACGACACGATTATTAAATGGGTCGGGTCGGGTTGAAGATTTGGCACCCGATTACCTGTTCAACCCGACACGAACCCGACACGACAACACGAATTGCCAGGCCTAAGTAAGATACTTACAACTGAGAGACTACACGAGAGCTTCCATGAATCCATACTAACATTGGCTCTTTCGCTAATCATTCCATTCCCGAGTACGACAATGCCATTACCATATGCAAATCGATCTTCGCTTCCAAGTTGCAGCCCATGTGTTCCATGTGTTCCATATGCAGCCCATGTGTGTTCCATGTGCTTAGCTACTTTTTTTTTGCACCAATTAATGTTTTCTTTGCGAATGGAAAACGGTCCTAATCACTAATTTTCGGCCACTTGGTTGGATATTTTTTTAATAGAATTAGTGTTTTCTTTCGAATGAAACGATGCTAATTGGATATTGAAGTTTAGAGTTAAACGCCATTTATACATGTGGAGGTTCTGGTTTGTCCCGATTATATATTTTAAAATTTTTTTAATCATTTTTATACATTTCGAATTTCAACTTTTGTTCTTTTTTACCTCGCGGGCAGGTCAGGCACTTACACGGCCA
Source organism: Turnera subulata (assembly GCA_028386065.3). Classification (NCBI taxonomy): domain Eukaryota; kingdom Viridiplantae; phylum Streptophyta; class Magnoliopsida; order Malpighiales; family Passifloraceae; genus Turnera; species Turnera subulata. Next base: position 41,042 of record JAKUCV010002193.1, on the reverse strand, counting down.
TCTATCTATTCGAATCTACTTGATACATATCCCAATTTTATAAGTGCCTGTGAAAAAATTGGTGGGACACACCATTTTTTCCAAAATTTTTATTTTGGGAAAAATGATGGGTTTCACAATTGTTTTTTCATGTGCCGCACAGTAGAATGCCAGGTGGATCCGAGCATATGTCACGTCATCGCCCGAACTATTTGAGGTACACATAAAAGACAAAAAATAAAATTTCGGTACATAAAAGAAACATAAAACTTCAAAATAAACAAGACAAATGAGAAACTCGAGATATTTTAAAGTTATTTAACCCTTAAATTTAATGTGTCATGCCACAATATAAACATAAATTCCTGGGCACACTGATAAAGCTGGCAGATCACGAGGGATTTTGAATTTTATCAATCATGCCACAATATACGACATAAATACATAAAATCAAGACTCATATATCGTGATAGGTCGGTCAATATTTACTTTTTTTTTTTGTTTTGGTCGGTAGTCAATGTTTCTCCATTTCTCTACCCACCTCTATTTAAGTGAAAGTCCACTGAAATTAATTAGGATTATCAAGTGAGGGAGTTACAATTACAAACGCTTCCAGAAAACTAGAGCTTCCAAACTAAGATGGCTCTCCCGCTAGTCACTTCATTCCCGATCATTGCACCATCTTTGCCGTATGCAAATCGTTTTTCACTTGGATTATCAAGCAATGCTCGTCTTCCTTGTCGAGTTCGATCCATGGCAATTAGCACCACCAAAGAGCATATCAGCCCAACCATCAACAGGCGTTCTGGAAATTGGCCAACTCGAACATCCGATTATGGTTTTGTTCAGTCACTCACAAATCAATATGTGGTATTTATTATATATCTATACATCAAACATAATATATATATATATATATATATATATATATATATATATATATAGTTCTCAATTAATTATTGGATGTGCTTTTTTGATGCTATTGGGAGAGGATCATTGTCTTCATGTATATGTTGATCTAGAGTCGTCTAACAAAAAACGTTGCAACTAACAAACTATATATGCAGGGAGAGGCATACGCAAGTCGAGCCAACCAACTGAAAGCAGAAGTAAGGAGTATGCTCAAGAATACATCGCATCCTTCTGATCGGCTTGAGCTAATTGATATCTTGCAAAGGATAGGGCTAGCATATCATTTTGAGGATGAAATAAAGTTCATATTGAAGAAAATCTTCAATGACAATTATAGGCAAGATAATCCACATGAAGTGAAAGAGAATTTATATGCCACTGCTCTTGCATTCAGAGTTCTAAGGCAGCATTGTTATAATATACCACAAGGTCTGTCTTTCATTTTTTGGCCTTCGTTATGACCTCTCAAGATAAAACTAAGCAAAGGTTGGATTATGGAACTTTGGCCATATGATAAGAACTAACATGCATGTGTTCTCCTTTGCAGAGGTTTTCAATAACTTCAAGGATGAAAAAGGAAACTTCAAGGCATGTCTTGGTGATGATGTCAAGGGAACGCTGAATTTGTATGAAGCCTCTTACCTTTTGGTGGAAGGTGAAAGCATTTTAGAGGATGCAAGAGAATTTGCAGCAAAACATCTCAGAAAACATCGTGAGAATCATAGCAAAGATAATCAATATGTTTCGATGCTTGTGAGTCATGCTTTGGAGCTACCTCTGCACTGGAGGATGCCAAGGATGGAAGCAAGGTGGTTTATCGATGTATATGAGAGAAAAAACGATAATTGTCCTACAATACTCGAGCTTGCCAAGTTGGATTTCAACATGGTTCAAGCACAACACCAAGAAGAAATCAAAGATTTAGCAAGGTACGTAACAATTTTGGAAATTTGTTTAGGAAGTGTTTATATAAAATTTCTTGAACTAATATTGTTTCGCTTTGGTATAAGTGAAGGTGGTGGAACGACCTGGATCTTACCAACAAATTGTTCTACTCTAGGGAGAGAACCTTCCAAAATGCTTCATTTGCTGTGGGGGAGAAAAGTGAGCCGCAGTTTGGATATTACAGAAAATGGGCGTCAAGAGTTAATGCATTAGTAACAACCATAGATGATGCTTACGATGTTTATGGTACCTTGGATGAAGTTGAGATCTTGACAGACGTTGTTGATCGGTTAGTACACTAATCAAGGTCTAGTATGATGTTTACGATATTGGTGACTATCTTATCAAGGGTTTTTTTATTGCCCATATATCACAGGTAATGCGATAAGTGTTTATGATTCTTTTCAGATGGGAGTTGAATGCAATCGATCGGCTCCCGGACTTCCTCAAGATATCATTTCTTGCTCTCTTCAATTCCATCAACGATATTGCATACTTTATTCTAAAGGAGAAAGGAATCGATGTTGTTCCTTCCTTGAAGAAATTGGTACAAATTCAATTTCATTATGTACATGTAGGATTTTTCATAAAACACTAAATCACTGACCAAGATGATTATATAATGCTTAATAGAACTTCTGACAAAAAGAAAAAGCCATTCACAATTTTCAAAATATCTGTTTATTAATTAATTTAATAAAATCTCATTATATTTTACATAGTACTATATAAAATCGTCGTTTCATAAAAAAAAAATCAATAAAATCTCATTCAATTATCATCAAAAGCAAAATTTCAAGCATTCATGAATCTCATCATTAGAAACCATACGCAGCTGCGCACTAACGTTGCTTTCTTCCAGTCCTTGAATAGTTGCATTCCTCCCTGACGCATTATTTGTGGTCCCCTTTTCTTCTTCGATTCCTTAAAAACAAGAAGAATGTGGATACCAATAATGCATGTCCTTCCCTGATATGGATTCCAACTTCCGTACATATATAGTAGATGATATCATTTGAAAAAAAAATCTCGCAGTGGGGAGATATATGTGGAGCATATCTACAAGAAGCAAAGTGGTATTACTCAAGATATACACCAAGCCTGCAAGAATACCTTGAAACTGCATGGGTTTCAATATCAGGACATGTTATATTAGGACATGCTTTCCTCTTGACTACCAAACCATTAACACCGGAGATCATAGATTGCTACATGGAGCTTGATTATCCCATGGCTGTTCGTTACTCATCCACCATTGCACGCCTTGCAAATGATTTAGCAACATCCTCGGTGGGTTCAGTACTTCTCCCTTAACTAAATATATTTTGTCTTCACTTGATTAATGTTCCTCTTGTAAGGAAAACTAACAAAATTTTGTTGTCTTATTGTTGTTTATTTTTGGAAATGAACAGGACGAAATAGCAAGAGGTGATGTACCCAAATCAATACAATGTTACATGCACGAAACTGGAGCCACAGAAGAGGAAGCCCGGGAATACATCAAATTTTTGATTGACCATACCTGGAAAAAGCTCAATAAAGAGCGATATTCGGCTAGCCCATTCTCTCAAACTTTCATGGAAATTACATTGAATCTTGCAAGGACAGCCCAATTCTGTTACCAATATGGAGATGGATATGGCTCACTAAACAGTGAGACCAATGATCGCTTATCCTCCTTATTTGTCAACCCCGTTAAACTCTAGACTCTTTTAGTCCTCCATGTCTCTAAGTATGCTCCTTTATCGGGTTCAGTTTAGATTTAGAGGCTTAATTAGTAAGGGTCTTTTGCAATCCTGTGGCGTTTCCCGTTAGTTTCCCTCCCTATCTGGGCCATCTATGGATTAGCCCATTTATCTATTAAGTGTGTAATGTTTTATTGCGGATTGGCCCATTTATGTGTTGTTACTTGTTATGCGTCTTCAGCTCATGCTTTGTTCTACAACTCTCCTGCATCTTTTTTTTTTTAATTTTTGGGATAAGTTAAAAACAAAGTTGCAATCAGGTGCAACTTTTTTTCCCCCTTGAATAATACTATATCGTCCAAATTGCTATCTTTTTCTTGATATTCTAAACAATTTTATCCTTTTTTTAATGTGGAAGACAATTTTATCTTTGTCGAGTAAATACAAATCAGTCTTTGTTATTGTCGGGTAATCATTTGGAGAAAAAAAACAATTTTTTCCCTGGAAAGTGGACATTAATAAACAAATCAAATCAGATTCTGAACTTACTTAATTAGGTGGTGTTACGATCGAGAAAGGCAATTTTGTGTTTTTAGGTTGGCTGGGAATTTCCGCAGCCTAGGGTTAAGACAACTATTGAACACGGCAAACGCATAAGATAATAATTATAAATTATTCACAATAAACACAATCGGTGAAATTTAAATTTTCAAATTAATAAGAGTACTAATTAAATCCCGACCAACTAAATCTAAATCAGCATTTGGTGTTTCATCCTAACTTTTCACCGTAGCTCTAGCCACCCTGTAGCCTCATTGAATATTCTTTCTTGTATAGACTTTTTAGTCAGTGACTTGTGAGTCAATGTCAGTCACGTTAATAGTGATTTTGAAAAAGGAGGAAAAGGAAGAAAAATGGACAAAATACAATAAAATAACCTATAGATGGACAAAATTTCGGCAAAGAAAAAAGGTCAAAATGGTGAGAGTATAAGTCAATAACATCACCTTTTTTAAAAAAAAATATATGTGCCGCCAATGTGGAAAACTTTCTATTCACAAATCCATTGCTCTTTTTTTTTTGGATGCTAAAATTCATGGCTTTTTTTTTTCATTCACTTAATTATTCCCCTCATTTTTTCCTCCTACCATTTCTTTTCACCCCCATTCTATCTTTCCCCAAAAAGGTTTAATATTTTATTTTGTGTTTAGTTTAATTTTGTTGTGAATAACATGTGTTGTTTAATGGAGAAGAAAATGAGGTAGGAGGAGGTAGCAGCAGAGGAGAAAAAAAATTAGAGGAGGGGAAGGCTGAGCTCGTTTGTTTAGCTCAGTATTTTTCATTCATTATCATTGTTTAAATATACAACAACATAGTGTTAGGTGGATGATAATGACATCCACTAATCACACGTTAATCACGCATTTTATAACACTCCCCCTTGGATGTCATTATACATTAGGAAGAATACGCTAAGAGAGAACTGCCTCATTAAAAACCTTACCAAGAAAAACCCTGTGGGATAAAAACTTGGTGAAGGAAAAAAGAGTACAGTGCGTATTCTACTCCCCCTCATTTTGGCCTCTCTTGATTTCTTGTTGTTGTTGCACGCCAATAATCCTCTTGTCAACTTCTGGTGATGTAGGCCTTGTCTGATTACCTTTGATACATCATTACTCCAACTGGACAATGTGAGTAGCTTTATCTTCATAATTTTGTTGTTGGAGCATCTGTCTTGCCCTCTCTCCTTTTGTAGTCCTAATGATGCAACAATTTCATGTATAAAGTTGTGGCAGATGTCCGACTGTGCCTTTTGTGGATCAAGTGGGGGATCGGCATCTGCTAGAACCAACTCTTCTTTCTTTGGGCTTACAGGATTAACATGATACCACATCTTTTATACCCCGAAGATAAGAGCAAATTCATATCTTGCCAATAGGCTTAAGTCAAAAGCTTCAGGCTTTATGTTACTAGCATGATAAATTGCACTTTGACAGGGTGCTTCAGGACCAATTTAGCTCTCCTCTGAATTTTAAAACCTTTCTTCAAACGTAGCACAGGCATTTGGAAGCTTCTTCAGGAGTTCCAATCAAATTTAGATCACAATAAGAGTATAAGCCTAAGCAAAAATTTTAATAAGTGCAAATACATAAAGCATATATAATTATACTACACATATTCAAATTTGATTTAAACCATATAAAGATCAATTTAGCTTAATATTTTAATTCCCGGGAATTAGTTGCTTCAAGCAACTTGAATCCTTCAGGGATTCTTATGCATATATCTTAACTTGTGGATCCATAAAAATAGGCTGTAACTGCATTCATTAAATGCACTTTTAATATATTGCCAGACTTATCAAATAATTGCATCCACCACAGGGGAGTATATCTCCTCATAATAAATACCTGGTCGTTTGGGTAAAACTTTGTGCCACAAACCGTGCTTTATATTTCACTATTTATTTCTTTTCTGCACAAATATTCATTTTATGACCAATTGAATTTTACACCTTCTGGTGTACGGACTACAGGTCCGAAAATTTTTTTTCTTCCGCTTCAAGCGATTCCAACACAGCCTTAAACATATTTCTCCTTTTTTTTTTGGCCAATCATATAGCACCTACATTCGCCAATGTAGGTTCATGATCCTCATTTTATTTAGCGCTATATTATAAATAAAACAAGTATTCCGACGACGGTTATTTCACGTCGGTTCCATCTTATTTCCGACACTGTGATTAAGATCTCATCATGCTCATTTATTTCAGGTACCTGAGTTACTTCTGGAACTTTATCAATTTGTGTCAGAAAACCTCTTCTGGAGGATTTTCCTCTGCATGAGGACTTTTAATTCAAACCTCTACTGGAGGCCTTATTTCCTTACTAGGGCCATCTTATCACTTTGCTCCTTTATTCTCTATCGAGAATTTCTTTTCTTTTGGAACCGAGTATAATCTATAGATTCATTTGCATACTTACACTGTTCTTCAGGAACATCAATCTAAACAAGAGCATTTGCAGCTGGTATATGGTCACACTTAATTTAAATGTATCTGGCAATTGCATATCAATTTTCCTGCAAATGAATCATCTTTTGAACTTCAGGTTCATACTAATTTATTCGAGGATCAAAAACTAGATATTGATAAATCATTTCAATAATCTCTTGATCCAGCTGCTTATTACCTCCCCCTGTGATGTTGGGTAAAACATCAAATTAATAAGCAAATCTAATAAATGAATCTTCAATCTCCTATCATAGGTTTCAATTACTCTTGTAACTTATGGAGATTCGTACCCAACGTAGATTCCCAATCTTCTTTAAGAGACCATTTCACAACCCTGTGGTGGAGCATAATATACTAAATAACCGATGGTCCGAAGATGGGAGATGATAAGTATGTGACCATTAATCAATTAAATGGGGGGATCATATAATATCATGTTGGCTTGATGCACTCAAGTGTTGCTGCATATAAAATACCATTTTCTCAAACAGTAATATTTCATCAATAGTCCTACAATCAATTGTCAATGTTCCCCCAGATCTGTTTGGGTTTATTTCTAATGATATACATTATCCATTGAAGAAATATACCAGCATTATTTAGACATATAGTCTAGTAACATAAGTAGGGACATATACCTGCAAGTGGCTTAATTATTAAATTAGTGCGCACAGTGCCAACTTGCTACAATAGACCATCTAGTCGATGCATCGTAAAAATTACCTAGATGGTTAACACCGCGGATTTATCAGTCCGCGTTTATGTCCCTAAACTATTCTCAAACTTACTGGTGATACTAGGCCATTCTCATCTTAGGAAGGCCGTATAATAACTTTCGCAGCAAACAAACTCATAGAAATTCATTGATTGTAAAACTTCTGGTTTTTCAATGAATGATCCAATAAATTTCGTACATCATTATTGACCCAGGATGGCCTAACCGGTCATGCCAAACAATAAGTCCATGTACCAACTTCAAGTTGGTGCCAGCTTCAGGCTGGAAAACTTAGAAAAAATTATTTACCAGCTTCTGGCTGGTGCATACTAGCTATAAATTACATATCTATCAGCCAACTTCTAGTTGGTCTTAGCTTCAGGCTGTATAAACTTGTGTATTTAAACACTTAAAATTTCTAGCTTCAGGCTAGAGCATTTCAGCTTCTGGCTTGATATGTTAAGTTTCGATTACTCAATTGCTAGCTTCAGGCTAGCTATATATGTGCCAATTTTAGGCTTATTTCTGCCACTCATGTCAAAAAAATCAGAATTATTGGACAATAATTAAAGTAGTGGCAAACTTTTCCAAAAACAAGACCTCGAAGATTGAAAAGCTTTGGAGTTTACTGACAAATAATGCAAAGTTTTAATTACCGAAAAATCTTCTGGATCTTTTCGGAGACAGAAAAAGTGTCCACATTTGAAAAATTGACACCTAGCTGTCTAATCTCAGACTATAAGAAGGGGAGGCGGTTGAGACAGGAAGATGCAGAAAACTCAGAAAAAATCAACAAGATAAGAAAAATGCCTTCCCCAGCTATTGTTTTCTTTGTTGAGGGTGCCTCTCTAGGAAGAAAAAATAGGTTAGCTTATAGCATGGTGAATGAGCAGCAAGAAGAATTACCGAATGATCTGGCGAGAATTCCTCGTTTAGTGTTTGTTGATGAACTATATTCATCTAGGTTCTTTGTAACTCCTATGGAAGAAACATTCTTCCTAGAGGACCAAAGCAATCTAAGGGCTTCCTTTTATGGCTCGGCTAATTCTATTATGTTTTTCATATCTAATAGACTGCAGGATTTTCAGTTAGAGCCTTCATGTCAAATTTTAAATCAAAGCAGTTGTTATCAGGTTTCTATGATGGCTCGGAGCGTCCCAAGGGTGACTAGGTTACCACCTACATGGCCTAAGGTACGACTTTTACTGTGGAATTACAGGGGTGTAGCAAGAAGGTCTCAAGACTTTGTGCGTACCTTAAGGGATCTGAAGAATCAGTACAAGCCTAATATGGTACTGATTACTGAGACTTTGTGGCAAGCAGGAGAGAATTATAGTGTGATTCCACTTCGTTTTCCTCCAACGAATCGGTTTAAGATACCTGGAGAAAACAACAGGGGTGGTATGTGGTTCTCCCGGAACGACAGTGTTAGGGTCAACATTAATGGTGAGGCTCAGAGTTTTAGGGTTAATGTTGAACCCAACAGATAGATTACTAGTTAAATATATGTATGAGAACCATTCTTCTTTGAATGTTCTCCAGTTATGTATCCGTTTATGCAATAATAATATGCATGTTTGCTTTGAGCCTTTTCCATTTATTATCTCATCTACGCCCACAGGCATAAATAATTATACTGTTTAATTCGCTTCAGGGAATAGATCAGAGTTAATTCATCGGGATCCATAATAATTCATTTTATTACTCGGGGTGTCTGTACTCTTCAAGAGTATATGCTCTTCCAGAGCGTAAATATACGATCTTCTAGAACATATTTAAAACATGCGTTCCTCAGGAACATATTCGGATTTATACTCTTCTGGAGCGTGTTAATCTTTTTGTCATTTCGAGATATCATAATATGTTATATTGACATCCACACATATAATTCTCCCCCTGTGGATGTCAATTTTTGCATTGTCTTCGAGACTAATGCTTGAGGCATTATGCTATAAATAATTATAAAGTACTAAAATGTAAATAAAATAAATCGCAATGCGTAATAATTTAAACTGAACATAAAATAAATTGAATATAAAATGAATTGCTCCTTCAGGGTAAGCAAGTATAATATCCACCTTCTGGTGGTCATATAATTTCCATCTTCTGGTGGTAATAGTTTTTATTTTCGATTTTTCTTTGAAGGATCTTCAGGATCTTTTGAACGGTAAGACTTCGAGTCTTCGTTGTATTTTCCTTTATTGAGTCTGCTGGACTCTTATATTTAGTCTTCCAGACTATTATCATGTAAATTCCTGTCCGCATTTGATACCCATAAATTTCTTTTGGAAATTATAAGGGTCTTGAATAACATAATTTAAATAAAATTAAAGACTGAAATAAAAAAAATAAACATGGGCCTTTCGTTAATTAGCTCAATGAAGAATTAAATAACCGAAAAATTAAAAGCAATGGGCCTTACATAAATTAGCCCAATTAAAAAAAATTAAATTATCGCAAAGTAAATGCGATGGGCCTTATACGAGCCCAATAAAATCGTAAAGAAATTGAAACGAGAAATTAAATACAATGGGCCTTATATGAGCCCAATTTAAATGTAAAGAACAAAATATTAAAATGTAATGGGCCTAATATGAGCCCAAGTTTAATATAAATGAAAAACAATAAAATAAATACAATAGCCTTCTGGGCTTGCCGGGAAAAATCCCGAGACACAGAATTTCGGCCAAACACTTCCGGGCTTGCCGGGAAAGACCCAAGGTATCGGATTCCGGCCAAACACTTCTGGGCTTGCCGAAAAAAATCCCGAGATGCTAAATTACGGCAATATAAATTCTTTTTTTTTCTCTCCCTCTTTTTCTTTTTCTTTCTCTCTCTCTTTTTTTTTTTTAATTGGACTGGGCTATGAATAAGGCAAGCCCAGGCCAAGGCAAAGGGCCCATCGCAGGCCTGCCTGAGCCCAGGCTCAGCACCAGCCCACGACCCAAAAATAGACCCATCAGCCCATGAACCAAACTAGCTCGCCAGCCCCATTACACATAAACCCGGGTCAAACCCGTTAAAACGGGTTGTCTTCAACCCGCTGAAACGGGTCGCCCTCCATCTGCAGAAGGCGGAGCGACGAACGGCGAGGGCGGCAGACGAAGGGAGGAGGAGGACACGAGCGGGGCGGAAGAGGCGACACGGCAGTGCAAGGCGAGGTGGCAGCGGTCGTCGGTGACGTCGCGACATGGCCCAGCAGCAACAGACGGCACGACGACGGCGGGTGGTTCAGCCCATTGGTCGACTTCGTCCAAGCAGCGGCACGGCGAGACGGTAACGCGGCATGGGAGTGAGGTGCGGCAGTTGGGCGGCTGCCGGTGCGCGTGAGGAGGAAGGCAGACCCGACGGCTCTTGACGGGTCATCGGGTTCCTCGTCGGGTTTCTTCTTTCTGTCGGCGCGTCCGGCAGTGGCGGCGGAAAGGAAAGGCACCGTCGAGGTCGCCACGGCACGTGGAACACGCCGGTGGTGGCGGTGAGACGAACGACGGCATAGATCGTTACGCCATGAACAGTAACCCGTGGGGAAAACCAAGGTGACGACACTGTTTTCTTCCTCTTCCTCTTTTCTGCTCAGTTTTTTTTTTTCGGGTAGATGCTCGTCGTGCTGATAACGTGTTGTGAATAATATGTGTTGTTTAATGGAGAAGAAAATGAGATAGGAGGAGGTAACAACAGAGGAGAAAAAATTGAAAGAGGGGATGGCTGAGCTCGTTTGTTCAGCTCAGTATTTTTTATTCATTATCATTGTTTAAATATACAACAATATAGTTTTAGGTAGATGATAATGACATCCACTAATCACGCGTTAATCACGCGTTTTATAACAAATTTCACTTCTTTTGTATTTATCTGTTAACCACCTGAATCTTGCTCTTTCCCATCATCAGTCCTAATTCAAACTCAAAATGCATCAAATCCCAAAAAAGCAAAATTGCATCAAATCCCAAAAAAGCAAAATTGCATCAAGTCCAATTCGGATTGTAGACCACCATACATCCAAAATCTTATAGCCACGAAGAAGCCTCCATCAAAGCGTGTCTCCTCTCTGTCTTTATTTCCTGCAATCATCACGAGGCAATTCTCTGTTGATGAGACAACTGATGATACTCACCACCAAGGCTTTGACACACATGTCTTATCAATGTTTTAATTTTCCAAACACATTAGGGGTTGGTGCTTTGCTATTAATGCGCACTTATTGATTCAATAAATGAAATGAATTTTTACATAAAACACAAAAATTATTTGGATTTCAAGCTAAACCTGAAAATTGGTTTGCGAGAGCGTGAATCGGTTCTTAACAAGCAGATATCTGTTTTAAATATTGCCTCGATTACACATTTCAAAAATTCTATTATATACTGATTGGAAATATTTCTCCATGGAAATATTAATGCTTTAAAAAATTAAGATACCGACAAAAAAAAAATTAAGAAAGAAATTGTTGAGCTCTTCATGGCCGCCATGAAATGCCTCATCGTTTATAAGTTTTCCTTTTAACATTTTGAGCTAATAATTAACATGTTTGATGACATAAGGAAATTACCTTATAGGCTCAAACAAGACCCCCCGGGTCCGAGCTAGCTACAAGACCCCCTAGGTCCAATATAGCAACAAGACCCCCTAGGTCCAATATAGCAACAAGACCTCATGGGTCCAATTTAGCAATAAGACCTCCTGGGTCCAATATAGCAATAAGACCCCCCGGGTCCAAGCTAGCAGTAAGACCCCCTGGGTCCAAGCTAGCAGTAAGACCCCCTGGGTCCAAGCTAGTAATAAGACTCCCTGGGTCCAAGCTAGCAATAACACCCCCTGGGTCTAGGTCCACACGACCTCCTTACTCCTATAAATACACACCAGCTAGCTATAGTAAAGGTACGCAAACATAATTTGCAACTCCTCTCTCTCTCTCCCTCTTGAGAACTAAAAGCCAAGTTCTAACTTAGGCATCGGAGTACCTCCGGGGTCACACACCCTGGACACCCCCGGTGTCCTTTTTTCTTTTCTCTCTCTTGTCTTGCAGGCATCAGAGCTTCACAATCTTGCCACGTTGTGGCATCATTCACCAGGTAAATTTCCCAATTTATCATTTGGCGCCGTCTGTGGGAAATTGGACAAAAAGCCATGCCTGGAGAACAATTGAGTGTTCCCACCGAATCCACACCTCTAGGTGATGGAATAAGAGATACTCCAACTATACCCATCGTTGACGGTGGTACTATAGGTGCTTCTACCCCTACAAACCAGCCAAGCGCTGAGTCAGTAACTCGGGCATAATTTATGCAATTTAGGAATGGAATAATGGCTAGTTTGCATAAATTAAACCCAATAGGGGATGCCGGAGAGCAGCATCGAGACATGGCTGGGAGAGAGCCTAGTTGTCCTACTCGTGACGGGGAAGTGCGGCTATTAGAGGCAATCGCTTCTATACGTCCCCCGCTTGAGAGTGAAGGAGAACAAGGAAAAGGGAGGAGAACCTTACCAGAAAAGAGGGTGAGGGAGTTGGTTGAACAACACCTACGATCGGTGAAACGACAAGTAAGGGGAAATGAGATGGATGGCGTCTCGCCTCTGAAGGATGTCGTTCGACTTGCTCCGGTACCAAAGAAGTACAAAGCCCCATCTATTGAAAACTGCGGTGGTAATACAGACCCTGGAGATCATCTTAAACAATACTTAGGGACGATGGGGATGTACGGCTACTTAGATGCTGTCCTGTGTAAAGCTTTTCACACCACCTTAGTCAAATCAGCTAGGGAGTGGTATATGGCTTTGACGCCCAATTCCATAGGGAGTTTCAAAGGACTTAGTGACAAGTTTTTGACCCACTTCTCCAGTCAAAAAAAGACCAAAAAGACTCCATTAGCCCTCATGTTGATGAAACAAAAGTCAGGTGAGTAGTTAAGGGAATTTATGATACGCTTCAATATAGAGGCTATTGAAGTTCCTAATTTAGTAACCTCAACCAAAGCACATGCGCTTATAACGGCAACCACCAACATGGATTTGAAGAAAGCATTAGCTGCTAAAGGCCCTGAGAATGAAGATGATCTAATGGAAGAAATCGTTAAGCAAATTAATGTGGAGGATGCACTAGCTCTAACAAAATCCCAGTTAGATGCAGTAATCTACAATGAGGGAATACCAAAATTTGAAGGAGAAGAAGAATGGCAAATTCAAGAGCTAGAAGATCACTCCTCCATACATAAAATATAAAGAATCAAAAAGGGCTCGAAGTTGGAAGCATTGCAGGTTCTTCTCTTCCATTAAATGATTTCTTAAGTTTTTTTCGGGAAGGTTCTGACGTACATGACCCCCCCGGTCTTGTATGCAAGACCTCCCTGGTCTTCTCAATCAAAAAAAAAAAGAGAGAAAAAAGACCTCTCTGGTCTTGTCAAAAAAAAGAAGACCCCATGGTCTGTTCAACAAAAAAAGAGAAAAAAGAAGAAGACCCCCTGTCTTGTTCTTGAGTTTTTCTAAAAAAAATTCTCTTGACGTACAAGACCCCCCTAGTCTTATTCTTGAGTTTTTTTTAAAAAAAAAAATTCTCTTGACGTACAAGATCCCCCTGGTCTTATTCTTGAGTTTTTCTATAAAAAATCGCTTGACGTACAAGACCCCCCTGGTCTTGTTCTTGAGTTTTTCTATAAAAAAATTCTCTTGACGTACAAGACCCCCCTGGTCTTATCCTTGAGTTTTTCTAAAAAAAATTCTCTTGACGTACAAGACCCCCCTGGTCTTATTCTTGAGTTTTTCTATAAAAAAAATCGCTTGACGTACAAGACCCCCCTGGTCTTATTCTTGAGTTTTTTCTAGAAAAAAGAAGAAGAAAAAAAAAAGGGGGAAAAATTTTGATGTGCGAGACCCCTCCGGTTTTATTCTTGAGTTTTTTTGGAAAGTTTTGGCATACAAGACCCCCCGGTCTTGTACGCTAGACTTGGTCCTGTACTCAAGCCATAATTACCCCCGGGTCTTGTACACAAGTCCTCCTAGTCTTATCAAACAAGAGCCCCTTCTCCAAATCAAGATTTGGTTTATAAGACTCACTTCTCCAATTAAGGTCTTGTTAACAGACTCCTTGGTCGAGACAAAGTCTCAAGATCTTGTTTACAAAATCCACCATTCTACAAATTCGGAGGATACCTAAAAAAAAACTCCCCTTTATCATTTGCTGTCTATTTTGGTTAATAGGTAGCTGAACCAGCACATATGGTGAATATAACCTTTCATTCAACAAAAAGCACAGTGGCAAAAGGCCATGGAGCCTATCAAAGCCATAAAAGCAAGAAAACGAAAGGCCGTGTAGCCTATGCAAGACACAAAATCTAAAACGACAACAGGCCATGTAGCCAATTCCAGTCGTAAGACAACGAAAGGCCGTGTAGCCTGTGCAAGACATAAATCTAAGGCGACAAAAGGCCATGTAGCCAATTCCAGTCGTAAGACAACGAAAGGCCGTGTAGCCTGTGCAAGACATAAATCTAAGGCGACAAAAGGCCATGTAGCCAATTCCAGTCGTAAGACGACAAAAGGGCCATGCAGCCAATTCCAGTCGCAAAAAATAAGACGATCTAAAGTAAAGATTGCATAATAAAAGACGATCGAGGCGATAAAGCCCAAGTAGGTCGCACATTAAAAAAATATGACCAAGACCAAGTAGTCAAAAAACAAAGGTCGCATGTCTGAAAAACATATAAAGAAGGTATCTACTCTAGAGATCCTCTTTATATCCGGCTCATGTTGTATAAAGAAGGCAAAAGCCAAAATGGGATTAATGTGACCTTAATAAAAATACAACCTCTATCTTATAAGAGGGTCATTTGCACTGGGGGCTATGTGAGTCCCCAATTCCCAACGAGTTCGAGTAGATCTTACATGAGTCATTTGAAGAGCTTATATTTACGAAATATAGCTCGCAAACTCAACAAGATCAACTCTCAAACTCAGACATATCGAAGAACGAGATTAAATCAGCTAGATAAGGCGATTTAATGCTTAAAAGCAACTGAAACACAAAAATACGTCTTAGAGAGAATAAACTCTGAGGGAAATTGCTACACAACAACCCTCAGAGTTGGGGGCTAGTGATGACATAAGGAAATTACCTTATAGGCTCAAACAAGACCCCCCGGGTCCGAGCTAGCTACAAGACCCCCTGGGTCCAATATAGCAACAAGACCCCCTGGGTCCAATATAGCAACAAGACCTCATGGGTCCAATATAGCAATAAGACCTCCCGGGTCCAAGCTAGCAGTAAGACCCCCGGGTCCAAGCTAGCAGTAAGACCCCCTGGGTCCAAGCTAGCAGTAAGACCCCCGGGTCCAAGCTAGCAGTAAGACCCCCTGGGTCCAAGCTAGCAGTAAGACCCCCTGGGTCCAAGCTAGTAATAAGACTCCCTGGGTCCAAGCTAGCAATAAGACCCCCTGGGTCCAGGTCCACACGACCTCCTTACTCCTATAAATACACACCAGCTAGCTATAGTAAAGGTACGCAAACATAATTTGCAACTCCTCTCTCTCTCTCCCTCTTGAGAACTAAAAGCCAAGTTCTAACTTAGGCATCGGAGTACCTCTGGGGTCACACACCCTGGACACCCCCGGTGTCCTTTTTTCTTTTCTCTCTCTTGTCTTGCAGGCATCAGAGCTTCACAATCTTGCCACGTTGTGGCATCATTCACCAGGTAAATTTCCCAATTTATCAATGTCCATGATGGAGCCATGTTAGCGATCGAGGTCCCAAAGTCGGGTTTTGAATCCTCGTAAAAAAGTGTATGGAAATTATATTGTTGATAGCGAAGTGGACATTTTATTTTTACCTGACCTTTAAACAACCGTTTTATAGAAGAAAAAAATAGCACAACTAGCACAAAAAAAAATAAAACGCTCCTCCCCCACAACGATGCTAAGCGTCATCAAATCAAAATCCATTAAAGATTTTGCATGATTTCGTAGTCATTACTGGATACGCAATATCTTATTTCCACCCCGTCTATGAGTAAAATGACTCGTGTGGGTCTCAAATTGATGAATGCAGCTCACAAAAGGGTTAAGAAGATATTTTTATTTTTATCAATCATATATATTAACATTTAATGTGGGCAGTAGTCCTGTCACTTACCCCAAAAAAAAGAAAACATTTATATATATATATAAAAGCCAACTAGCCAAGTACGTAGCAACTCACACAGTCACATGTCAGTCAATATTCTATCATTTTCTCTGCCGACAATCACGATGATATGTAGATACTGTATGTGCAATTTAGGTAACATTCCCAAATAAACCCTTATTTTGGATGAATTAAACATCTACATTTGTTAATTTTAGTCATGAGTAATGCATCTATATTTGTCAATTTTGATTAATTTATCCAAGAGTCAAATTTAAATTTAAAACTAGTACAATACCCTGTGTGTCACATGAGAGACAATTTTTTATATGATGTATTAACATTTATTAGGAGAGATAAATCAATAGAGATTGAATAAGATACAATTTCATCAAATTAAAAAAGATTGTATGATTTTTTCAGCATAAATAAAAAAATTGATTAGTTAAATAAAAAACATAGAATAAAAAGAAAGTGATTGTGAAAAGGCAACAATAATACTCACTTGTATAAAAACATGCAATTCAAAGATAAATTATTTTAAGAGATTGACTTTGAAGAAAATTTTATTAGTGAGGGAGATAATTCAAATTGAATAAAACTAATAAATCTTATTACTATCTTAAAAAATTATAATTTTTTAAAATAATTTGAATTTAAAAGAGAACTTCAATATCACGTTTTTTAAAAGAGTAATAATCTAAAGAGATAATTTAAAAGAAATTATTTTGAAGAGATAATTTGAACAAAAATATTAAAAAACTTGTAACCTAAAACAATAAAACATGTAACTTAAATTGATCCACATGTCTTCTTTACATTCTTTAAAAATTTCCAAGTGTCATTATTTCAATCACCCCTGAAACATGTCTCTGCAATATATATATACATAATACATAGATTAATGTTTGTTTATGCTAGAATTATGGATTTGAGTTGATGATTAGGCACTCGTTGTGCATACTTTTCAAATTCATTTGAAGGACATTTGGAAGTTACGTTATCATAAGAGATTATTCATATTTCATTATTGTTGGAAGTGAAGTCATAACTAAAAGCAGATTGAATTTATTTATGTATAAAATTATTTAAAGAAACTGAAAAACTTTAGTTACGTTTTTCAAAGTTAAAATTAATATAAGCGACAACTATATATGGATTTTACTCTCATCTAATTTTAGGAACGCATTCGAAATAAAACAAATCGATTACTCAATTCACTACAAGTAAAATAAAGCCATCATCATCAAATGGATACACCAAGTGAATTTCTCAAGTAGTGGATAGCTCATCTGAGACTCAAATCAATAATACTGTTTTGTTTTTGAGAATTCAAATCAATAATATTGTTAAGTCTCACATGCATATTAAAAGCGTGTTAAACCTTGTTGCGTATATTTCTCCTTCGAAAAACTCATAATTAAATAATTTTAGGGGTTGTAATGAAGAAGTTACTTTTTTGGTTGTAAATGAAGAAGTTACTTTAATTATAGGAGAAACTGATGAGAATATTACAACAAATCCTAAAAAAGAAAATGAATGGGGTATAATGTACAAATTAGATCTAGAAGGGGGAAAAAAAAAGAGAGAGAGAGATGGACATCATTGTGAATTTAAGATAACTAACGGGTAATAATATAATTAAGCTTATATTTACCTACCTTTGTGGGTAAGTGGTGATTTATACGTGCCCAAATTCTTTTGTTACATGTGCAAATTAAGGAGTTGTATTTTGGAACAGTGCTAATGCTAACATTAAAAAAAGGCTAGCATTATGCGTCTGCACTTGGTGTACCCACTCCTATATAATTAGTGTCCATTGACATTGTGATTTCGCCAACTTACAATTGCTTCCAGGAAACTAGAGCTTCCAAACTATGATGGCTCCTCAGCTATTCACTTCAGTAACGGGCATTGCACCATCATTGCCATATGCAAATCGATTTGCACTTGGATTATCAAGCAATGCTCGTCTTCCTTCTCGAGTACGATCCATGGTTAGCACCACCAAAGAGCATATCAACCCAACCATCAACAGGCGATCTGGGAATTGGCCAACTCGAACATCGGATTATGTTTTTGTTCAGTCGCTCACAAATCAATATGTGGTATTTATTATACATCTATAAACCTAACATAAAAGAAAATATATATACATATAGTTTCTTCCAGTTTCCACTTTCATGCACGTTAATATATGCTTAGTAGATAATTGTCTGCACTTATATATAATTAATTAACAAACTAGTCTATATATGCAGGGTGAGGCATACACAGGACGAGCCAACCAGCTGAAAGCAGATGTCAGGAGTATGCTCAAGAATGCATCGCATCCTTCCGATCGGCTTGAGATAATTGATATCTTGCAGAGAATAGGGTTAGCATATCATTTTGAAGATGAAATAAAGTTCATATTGAAGAAAATCTTCAATGAGAGTTACAGGCAAGATAATATACATGTGAAAGATCAGGACTTATGTGCCACTGCTCTTGCATTCAGACTTCTAAGGCAGCATTGTTATAATGTACCACAAGGTTTGTCTTTCATTTTTTGGCCTTCGTTATAACCTGTCATTATAAAACCTAACCAAAGGTTGGATTATGGAACTTTGGCCATATGATAAGAACTAATGTGTTCTCCTCTGCAGAGATTTTCAATAACTTCAAGGATGCAAAAGGAAACTTCAAGGCATGTCTTGGTGATGATATGAAGGGAATGCTGAATTTGTATGAAGCCTCTTACCTTTTGGTGGAAGGTGAGAGTATCTTAGAAGATGCAAGGGATTTTGCAGCAAAACCTCTCAAAGAATATGTTGCTAGTGAAATTAGCAAAGAGGATCAATTTCTCTCAATGCTTGTGAATCATGCTTTGGAGCTACCTCTGCACTGGAGGATGCCAAGGATGGAAGCAAGGTGGTTTATAGAAGCATATGAGAGAAAAAATGATTGCAATCCTACAATACTCGAGCTTGCAAAGTTGGATTTCAACAAGTTACAAGCACAACACCAAGAAGAGACCAAAGATCTATCAAGGTATAAACAAAAGATATCTATGTGCAAACTTCAGAATTTGTTTTGAAAGTGTTTTCTTTGAGTTATCATTGTATAAAGTTTCTTAAAACTAATTGTGTGGTGTAAGTTAAGGTGGTGGAACGATCTGGATCTTAGCAACAAGTTGTTCTACGCTAGGGAGAGAAGCTTCCACAATGCTTTATTTCCTTTGGGGGAGAACAGTGAGCCACAGTTTGGTTATCACAGAAAATGGGCAGCAAGAGTTACATCATTAATAACATCAATAGATGATGCTTATGATGTCTATGGTACATTGGATGAAGTAGAGATTTTGACAGAAGTTGTTGAAGGGTTAGTACGCATATATACTATATATTTTATCAAGGTTTATAATATTTTGGACTCACACATATTACTATAACAATGTATGGTTGTTTTCAGATGGGACATGAATGCAATCGACCGGCTTCCGGACTTCCTCAAGATATCATTTCTTGCTCTCTTCAATTCCATCAACGATATTGCGTACTTTATTCTTAAGGAGAAAGGAGTAAATGTTGTTCCTTCCTTGAAGAAATTGGTAAATTTCCAAATTCATGAAATCTTTTCGTTTCCTGCCAAGTGGTTCACAGCTCGAGATAGCATGTCTTCCACCTCCTTTACAGATAAGCCAACAAATTAGCTGACCCAAAAAGATAAATTAAAGAATTCAACTATTACCTATATCACTAATATTAGGCATTCGTACTAAACTATTTTATTGATCGAAAATGCTTCGTGGATTAAATTGTCTGCTGAGAACTCACACCCACTGGATTTGTTCAATTAGCAAAAAAAAATTGTTGAATGATGATAATGGGTCCTCTCTATAAATGACGAGACCATTCGTCATGTATCGAGTTTGTGGATATAATGATTTTATACAAATTATCGAGTATATTTAACATTATCCTATTATATTATGGAGGTTCAAATAAAAATCCTATTATATTATAAAAAAACATTATGTGAAGAGATGTGGTATAATAAATTGGACGTGACAAATGGAGACAAAGCAATAATTTTTTCTTGCAATATCTTTCTACTGTTTCGCCTTGGGTTTGATAATCTAACTTGTTCACAACTTAGTCATGACTAGGTCAGCATAGCACATTGGCCATTCAAGCTTATAATTTCTGATTTCTTAGTTCAATAAAATCACGTTTATTGTAAAATTAGAAGCATTAATTAAGAGACCAATCATGTCCTAACCCTAATCATTTATTCTAAGCTCTGTGCATAATGGATGATTTTATTTCAAAAAATAACGCAGTGGGGTGATCTATGCCGAGCATATTTACAAGAAGCAAAGTGGTACTACTCAAGATATACACCTACCCTGCAAGAGTACCTTGACACTGCATGGCAATCAATATCAGGACATGTTATGTTAGGGCATGCTTTCCTCTTGACTACCAATCCATTAACACCAGAGATCATAGATTGCTACATGGAGCTTGATTATCCCAATATAGTTCGTTATTCATCCACCATTTGTCGCCTTGCAAATGATTTGGCAACATCCTCGGTGTGTTCACTGATCCCTTCACTATATATATATATATTGTCTCACTTGATTAATGTTTCTTTTCTAAGAAAAATAATTGCTTTTTATTATTTATGGAATTGATTAGGATGAAGTAGCAAGAGGTGATGTACCTAAAGCAATACAATGCTATATGCATGAAACTGGAGGCACAGAAGAAGAAGCCCGGGAACACATCAAATATTTGATATATGATACATGGAAAAAGCTCAACAAAGAGCGATATTCAGCCAGTCCATTCTCTCAAACTTTCATGGAAATGACATTGAATCTTGCAAGGACATTCCAATTCTGCTATCAATATGGAGATGGATATGGTTCACTAAACAGTAAGACCGAGGATAACTTGTTCTCCTTATTTGTTAACCCCGTTCGCCTCTAGACAAGGGTGGTGGTGGCATTAATGGTCTCGATCCACTCTTCTTCATTCTGCTACTCCATGTTCTCTGTTACTCCTCCATATCTGGCTTCTTTGTCGGGTTCGTTTTGGATTTGCGTGCTTAATTATGTAGGGATTCTTTTGTAATCTCTGTTGCTGCGGCATTTCTTGTCGGTACCTGGGCCATAATTCTTCTACATAATATGTACAGGTTGGATTGGCCCATTCATTTAGAAGTTTGTGATGTTTTATTGTGGATATGTAATAATATCGATAATTATTGGTCTCTTTGTATGTTGAGTGTTTGTGTCTTTTAGGGGATTCATATTCGCACTCCTCTATTAATATTCCCACACCAACTTTTCATTATTTGGTCACTAAATGACACAAATAACCTTCTTTCAAAATTTACCTTTTTCAAACAATGAATTGATGTTATTACTATGGGTCTAATTTGGCTTGTTTAAGAATACTTTATGTGTAGTAATTTCTTAACCTTAAATGCAGTGATATTTATGGTGGCTTTATCTTTCTTCTTTCAGGTTAAGAATTGAGATGAGATTTTGAACACTTCCCAGCTAGCGTTCTCTCAAATTTAACATCAATTTAGTGTTTCCAAGGATCATAAATATGAAATTTTAATTTAGTGGTTCGGTTAAATCTCAAAGATAGACTTTTTATTCAATAAATAGAGATACAAAAGATTTTCTTACTAAAGAATTTTTTTTTTGGATAGTTATATTTTTTTGGTACATTATTGGATAGTCATATTACCTATCGACATCATTATTTATTTATTATTTTTAAAATTAGACTTTTTACCATCATAAAAATCTTTTTCCATACTACATAATTATCACGATATTTCTAGATTTTTCCTTGCTCCCAGTTATTCTTTGTAACATATTAAAACTCTTTTACTTAACTACTTGTGGGACTAGGTCCATTAGGAGTTTTTAGTTTTCCTCTCTATGCTAATAAATTAACTTTATTATGATGCAAATGAAGCTATTAATTTGAATGAATAGAACTTAACAAAATCTTAAAATAAACGGTGCACAAAATACCTAAGATGATTTTTATAAAAACTTGAATTTGTTGTTTTTTCATCTTTGAATGTTTTAGATGAATGAAAATAAAAACCAAATTTGATTGGAGGTAAGGCAAAAAATTCTAAAATCTAATATATGGATGATGTAAATAAAAATTGTAGATTTGAGAAACGGAAAGAGAAAAAAAAAATTATAGAGATGAACAAAATGGGTAGTATAATATCCAAACGGATCTCTGTTTCTTGACTTTTGGAAATAATTTTGTCTTTTTCTGGTAAATACAAATCAAATATGCCATATAAAATTTGTCCATCTAAATATATATAATATTTGTCCTACAATATGTTTTAGGTGACTAATTAGTCCTCTTAGGCTATGGAGACAAAGCTTTATAAAGATAAATTTGTCCATACCAAATTTTCCCCTAGAGACAAAATATGACAAAAAAAATTTAGTTAATTATGTTTGATTGGGCTCTGTTCAGTGCGTGCCTGCGTGGCCACGATTAATGTAACCTAATCATAATGGAAAAGAAAATTAAAAAGTAAAGAAAAAAAATTAACATCAGGCAATTGTGTTTCACATTGAGAAATGAGTACATCAGCCAGCCCCTGTTATCTGGCCGGAATATAATGGTGGTTATATAGACTGCTTCCGTAGCAGCAAAGTATAAGGTGAAGGAGCCAGTAAATGGATATGGAGAAGAGAAGAAAAATTCGGTGAAAAATAAAAGAGAAAAGAAAAGTGTTATAAAACGTGGTGAATACTGTTTCACCTAATTGTATTATTTACACTCAGAACAAGAATGCAAATTGATGAGCTGAACTATGCTTTTCTCCTCCTATTTCCTTCTGCCATCCTTCTTCTTCCTCACTGCCCTTCTCTTATTTTCACAGTATTAATCCTTATTCATAACACGTTATCAGCACGATAACGACTCTACCCGAACAAGAAAAAAAAACCAGAGCAAGAAGAAAACTATCGGAGATGAAAGAAGAAAAAAAACCAGAGGAAGACGAACAGTGCGTCACCCCCTCGGTTACTGTTCATGCTGAGACGCTCCGGGCCGCCACCCATCTCACTGCCCACACCGACGTGCTCCTCGTGTCGTCTCCAACCTCCCGACGCCTGCTCCATCCTCTCCCGCCGTCGGACGCGCCTCCAGGAGACGACGCCCCGACGAGAACTGTCGGATCCGCCTCCTCCCTCCTGCTCGCGTCGACCACCGCAGCTGCACCCGACGCCTCGCCCTCCATTCACCGAGCCGCTGCGCTCGCCTCTCGTCCGCCACTGCAGCCTCGTTTCGCGCCGCCTTCGTACCTGCAAGGTGAGCACGACCCGGATGGGTCACGACCGGGTCGCGAACCTGGGTTCTGGGTTGAAGACGACCCGTTTTAACGGGTCGACCCGTATGCACAACAGGTTGGAGCAGGTGGGCTGGTCCTCCTTGGTTGGGCTTCGTGGACTGGTTGGTGTCAGGCCAAGATGCGGCATGGGCTTGTGCTTTTGGGTCTGCTGCCTTGAACACCAGGGCCCTGTAGGCTGAGCCTTTTGGGTTTGAATTTTTGGCCCAGCCCGAAAATATATATAAAAAAAGAAAAGGGTAAATAATATTGGTAAACAAAATCTGGATGGATTATATATTCTGATAAAAAAATATGGAGATAATTAATACTGCTGAAAGATTTATCGAGTAAGCATATTTTATATTTTTATTTAAATTACAAATGGGCTCATAAAAGGCCCATTGCCTTTAATTTTAATTATTTATTAGGCTATGAAAAGGTCCATTATATTTATTTTCTTGCTTTAATTTACGTTCTGATTGGGCTAGTACAAGGCCCATTGCTTTTATTTTTCAGTCATTTAATTTTAATTGGGCTAATAATAAAAGGCCCATGTTTATTTATAGTCTTTTATTCATTTAATTTTGGAATTATGTTACAAATAATGGAGGCCCTTAAAATTTCTGAAAGAAATTTGTTATGGGCATTGAATGCATTTAAATGCATATCGTCTAGAAGATGCAATAAAAGAGAAAATAAAGCAAAGACTGGATGTCTTACTGCCAAAAGATCCCGCAGATCTTTAAAGAAAAATTAAAGAAAGATATGACCACAAGAAGGTGGATGTTGTATGACTACAAGAAGGTGGATGTTGTATGACCACCAGAAGGTGGATATTGTATGACCATCAAAAGATGGATACTGTTCTTATCTTGCTTACCCTGAAGGTGCAAGTCAATACATATTGAATAATTTTATTTTAAGTTCAGTTTTATTATTATGTGTTATATTTTATTTTATTTTAATTCCTTTACAACATTTTATAATTGTTTCTATAATAATGGCTCAGGCATTAGTCTTGAAGACAATGCAAATTGACATCCAAGGGGGAGAGTTATATGTGTGGATGTCAAATAAACATGTGATAGTACAATCTCGTAAATGAAAAAAATATTAATGCGCTCCAGAAGAGCATAAGTTTAAATATGTTCCTGAAGAACACAATCTTTACTATGTTCTAGAAGATCATATATTTATGCTCTAGAAGAGCTAATACTCTTGAAGAGTACAGAAACCCCCATTTACAGTAATAAAAGGAAATTATTATGGATCCCGTCAAATTGACTCTGCTCTATTCCCTGAAGCGAATAAGACAGTATAATTAATTGTGCATGTGACTGTGAATGAGGTTATAATGGCAAAGCTAAAGGAAAACATGCATATTATTGCAAAATGGATCCATTACTTGAGAACATCCACATAGAGGAATTATTCTCATACAAAAGTTGAAATAATTATTTATCTGTTGGGTACAACATTGACTCTAAAACTCTGAGCCTCGTTGTTGATGTTGACCCTAACACTATCGTTCCAGGAGAACCACATACCACCCATGTTATTTTCTCCAGGTATCTCAAACCGATTCGTTGCAGGAAAACGGAGTGGGATTACACCATAATTTTCTCCTGCTTGCCACAAAGTCTCAGTAATCAGTACCATGTTGGGCTTTTACTGATTCTTCAGATCCCTTAAGGTACGCACAAAGTCTTGAGACCTTCTTGCTACGTCCCTGCAATTCCATAGTAAAAGTCGTACCTTAGGCCATGTAGGTGGTAACCCTGTCACACTTGGGACACTCCGAGCCATCATGGAAACGTGATAATAACTGCTTTGATTTAAAATTTGACATGAAGGCTCTAGTTGAAATTCTTGCAATCTATCTGATATGAAAAATATTATAGAATTAGTTGAACCATAAAAACTAGTCTTGAGGTTGCCTTGGTCCTCTAGGAAGAAAATTTCTTCCATAGGAGTCACAAAGAACCTAGACGAGTATAGCTCATCTACAAACACTAAACGAGGAATTCTCGCCAGCTCATTCGGTAATTCCTCTTGCTGCTCATTCACCATGCTATAAGCTAACTTATTCCTCCTTCCTAGAGAGGCACCCTCAACAAAGAAAACAGTAGTTAGGGAAGGCATTTTTCTTGTCTTGTTGATTTTTCTGAGTTTTCGTATCTTCCTGTCTCAACCGCCTCCCTTCTTATAGCCTAAGCTTAGACAGTTAGGTATCATTTTTCCAAATATGGACCCTCTTTCTGTCTCCGAAAAGATCCAGAAGATTTTTTGGTAATTAAAAGAATTTGCATTATTTGTCAATAAACTCCAAAGTTTTTCAATCTTCGAGGATTTGTTTTTGGAAAAGTTTACCGCCACATTTAATTATTGTCCAATAATTCTGATCTTTTCCGATATGATTGGCAGATATAAGCCTAAAATTGGCACATATATTGCAGCCTGAAGCTAGCAATTTAAGTTATTACACTTACCATATCCAGCCAGAAGCTGGAATGCACTAGCCTAAAGCTAGCAATTTTTAAGTGTTTAAATACACAGTTTGCACAGCCCGAAGTTGAGACTAACTAGAAGTTGGCTGATAAATATGTAATTTATAGCTAGTATGCCCCAGCCAGAAGCTGGTAAATAATTTTCCTAAGTTATCATTTCCAGCCTGAAGCTGGCACATAAATAGCAGCCTGAAGCTGGCTCCAACTTGAAGTTGGTACATGGACTTATTGTTTGGCATGACCGGTTGGGCCATCCCGGGTCAATAATGATGCACGAAATTTATTGGATCATTCATTGAAAAACCAGAAGTTTCACAATCAATGAATTTCCACGTGTTTGTGTGCTGCGAAATTAATTATACGGCCTTCCTAAGATGAGATTGGCCTGGAATCACCAGCAAGTTTGGAAATAATTCAGGGATATGTATGCAGACTAATAACTCCGCCGTGTTGACCATCTAGGTAATTTTTACGATGCATCGACTAGATGGTCTACTGTATGATGCAAGTTGGCATTGTGCACACTTATTTTAATGATTAAGCTACTTGCGGGTACATATCCCTACTTATGTTATTAGACTATATGTCTAAATAATGCTGGTATATTTCTTCAATGGATAATGTATATCATTGGAAATAAACCCAAACAGATCTGGGGAACATTGACAATTGATTGCAGGACCATTGTTAATGAAATTACAGTTTGAGAAAATGGTATTTTACATGCAGCATCACTTGTGTGCATCAAGCCAACAAGTTATCATAATGTCTCCCCATTTAATTGGTTCATGGTCACGAACCTAGTAACTCCCTTCTTCGTACCGTTGGTTGTACAAGTATATAATGCTCCACCACAACATAGTAAAATTGGTCCTTAAAGAAGACTGGGAATATATGTTGGGCATGAATCTCCATCAATTACAAAGTAATTGAAACCATTGACTAATGATTGGAGATTTGTTTATTGTTAATTTGATGAAAGAGTTTATCCAACATCAGGGGGAGAAAATAACCAGCTGGATCAAAATATTATTGAAATGCTTTATCAATGTATGATTGTTGATCCTCAAACAAATAAGTGTGAACCTGAAGTTCAAAAGATGATTCATTTGCAGGAATTGATATGCAATTGCCAGACACCTAAAGTGACCAAATATTATATACCAGCTGCAAATGCTCCTGTTTAAATTAATGTTCCAGAAGAACAAGTATAATATGCAAATGAATCTAAAGTACGCAAGAAGCGTAGAATATACTCGATTCCAAAAAGAAAACAAAATTCTCGATGGAGAAAAAGGAGCAAAGAGATAAGATAATCCCAATAAGAAAATAAGGCCTCCAGTAGAGGTTCATATTAAAAGTCCTCAAGAAGAGGAAAATCCTCCAGAAGAGGTCCCTGACTGTAACAGCCCGGGTAAAAATTTGGATTTTTACCGGGACTGTAGAAGTCTTTTTACCGTAATTTACTATTGAATTAATCTTGGGTAATTAATTCAAGGTAAATCGGGAGTCGTTTTTCGAAACCAAGAGTTTTCCCGCGCTCGTGATTTTCCCGCGGATTTTTCGGAACTAAGTTGGTATTTTTCGGGTTTCGGAATTTCTCGGAAAATCACACCGGAAAATAACTAAGGAGGTATCTGTTATTTTCTGGTCCGGATCGGACTCGCCCGTAATACAAACGAATCGTATTATTGGTGCTCACATGATTAACAGTAAAAAAAAAACAGATTAAAAGAAGGCAGCCGGTGGAAGAGGAGAGGAAGGGAAGAAAAAAAAAAGAGAGAAGAAAAAAAAAAGAGAGAAAAAGAAGAGAAAAGAGAGAAAAAGAGAAGAGAGGAAAAAAAGAAAGAAAAAAAGAAGAAAGAAAAAAAAGAGGAAGGGAACCGGGAAGGCTGCCGCGCCGGCCACCCTTCACCACCATCCATCTCCTTCCCTTCTCCTTGCTGCAGCGCCGCCCGAGCCGCCGACCTCTCTACCGTACCGCCCCTGCTCAGCCTCCACACGACGACGACGAGCAGAGAGTCGCGCCTCCTCGCCGTCCTCTCCCTGCTGCCGTCGCGCCACCGTTGTGGACGAACCGGGTCGCACGCCTGCAGCTTCAGCAGCCCCGTCGCCGATCTTCCTTGCTGCTGTCGACGGCCAGGACGTGCCACCCTCGCCTTCGCCTCGTCCCTGCCAGTGTCATCGCTCGCCGTCCCGCGTCGCCGCCGTCGTCTGCAGCTTCCAAGGTGAGCAGACCCGATGGAGGTGGATTCGACCCGGATGCCTGGCGGGTTGGGTCTCGCGGGTTGACCCGGGTTGGATGGGTTGGATTTTGGGTTGGTTTTGGGCTGAGTGTGTCTTGGCTTGGGTGTTAATGGGTTGTGTGTGTGTGTGTGTGGGCTTGACTATTCTGGGCTGGGCGTGGGCTTACTGTTCATGGCCCAGTCCAGTTAAAAAAAAACAAAAGAAATAATATATGTATATATGTATTTATTTATTAATCTGGTATATGATTTTGGAAAAAATATATGTTTATGTTGAGAAAATTATTTCCAATCTAATTCTGGTATTTTTAGGAAAATATATATATATATTTACTTTGATAAATAATTAAGTTTTGTTTTGGAAACTATTATTAAATTGGAAAAAAATATAGATATACCTTGAAAATAATTTCTGAAAATTTAATATGAATATTATTTCGTCTGGAAAATTATGATTTTGGTATATGTATATAAATATATATTTTGGAAATTAAAGTTAATTATATTTTGCATTGGAAAATATTATTATTATATATATTTAGAAAAAGATAAATACTAGATAAATATTTTCTGAAAATTATGAATAGCTTATTATTTTTCTGGAAAAATTATGGAGATTATTATTTTGGAAATTATAGTTATTTTATGAAAATATTTTGAAAAGAGTTTTAATTAAAGTATGGTACCGAAATTATATTTGGAAATACGTACGAGTAAAATATTTTCGGTAAATGGAGATAATAACGGATATGTAACCGGGGTGGGTAAATTCACATTTTGGCATCATAGTATACCGAATATGTGCATTTATGTGAGTACGTGTTGTTTTGCTGTATAGGTTTGGATATCGGGCAGTTTCCCGAGGAGCCGGCGTCGGACCAGTCATAGTTTCCGAAGTTGAGTAATCGGCCAAGGTGAGGATGGATTTCCTTCGATATGTGCCTATATTACTCGGTTATCATGTTTTGTTGATTATTGCATTGTTGGATGTTGCACTTGCTGTGGTATGTTTCGGGATGTTTATCCCAGTGTCTTGATTGGGGTCGGGATGTTTATCCCATGTCGGTTTTGGATGTTTATCCTTGAGTCTTTTTGGTTTACATATAATGGAATAAATACTAAATTGTGAAAGGATGTCGATCCTTGATAGGGATGTCGATCCCTACGATTTGATTTTAATGAAAGTAATATAATTGTCACGTGATAGGTAGTGGTACGACTCGATGGTTTAAGACTGTTTCGTGGTGGCCGTGACCTGGGTTACTTGATAAGCTTGTCTATGCTTGGGATGTCTATCTCGTGATATATTTTTGGAATGTCTATCCCTGGGTTCGTATTTTTGGGATGTCGATCCCTGGGTTCTCTGATTTGGTCTGGTACCCGGAATGTGTTGATAACCAGGTCAGACCGCTAGCTTATCCGTGACGGGGCCCGGAAAGATAAAATTGGATAATTGGATTTTATACGAGTCTTTTGATTTATTTTGGCGGTTTTTGCCAGTTTTTGACTTGAGTAATTATAGTTGCATATTGATTGTCTTTCCTTCGTCGGTGAGCACTTCGGACTCACCCCTCACCTGCGGGCTTTCATCCCGTAGGATGAGTTATTTTTGGTACAGGAGTGGGTGCATTCCAGACAGGATGCGACGTTATCCCTTGGACAGGGCTCGGATCCATAGTTTGCATTGGTGTAGCATACAGTGTCATGTGAGTTTTAAAGTCTTCCGCTGTGCATGTTTTACTATTATTGGGCCATTGGGCCGGTTTTGCTATTTATGTTGTTTTACTATTTTGGGTCGTTGGGCTAGAGTTATTGTTGTTCACACTGTATGCTTGGGTTTATTTGGTTGGGTTGTCACAGTTCCGGCTCGTGTTTACTGTGTACGGTAAATGCGGGTCGGGGCGTTGCACTGACACAATTGATAAAAGTTCCAGAAGTAACTCAGGTACCTAAAATAAATGAGTATGATGAGATATCAATTACAGTGTCATGAATAAGATGGAACTGACGTGAAATAACCGTCGACGGAATATTTATTTCATAGCGCTAAATAAAATGAGGATCACGAACCAACATCTGTTGGTGAATGTAGGCACAGAATAATTAGCCAAATAAGTGAAACGTAATTAAGGCTATGTTAGACTCGCTTGTGAAGCGAGATATTTTCCGAACCTGTAGTTCGTACACCAAATGGTGTAAAATCGGTCGGTCATAAAATGGGTATTTATGGGGAAAAAGAAATAAATAGTAAGAAATAAAGCACGGTTTGTAGCACAAAGTTTTACCCAAACGACCTGGTATTAATTGTGAGGAGATATACTCCCCTGTGGTGGATGCAATTATTTTTTAATAAGTCTGGCATTATATGAAAAGAATTAGAAATGCATCTAATGGATGCTATTACAGCCTATTTTTACGGATCCATAAGTCATGACATATGCATGAGCCTGAAGGATTCAAGTTGCTTGAAGCAACTAATTCCCGGGAATGTACGATATTAAGTTGATTTTTTATGGTTCGAACCAAATTTGAGTATGTGTAATATAATTCTTTCATTTATACTCTATGTATTTGCACTTATTATTATTGTTCCTTATGATTTAGATATTATTATTGTGATCTAAATATAATTGGAATTCCTGAAGAAGCTTCCAAATGCCGTGCTATATTTTGAGAAAGGTTTTGACATGGAAAGATCTCATAAAAGAATTAGACTGGTTCTGAAGTATCATATGGTCCTGAAGTACCATATCATAGTGCAATTTACTTTGCTAGTAACATGAAGCCTGAAGCTTTACCATAAACTTGTTAGCTGTAACAGCCCAGGTAAAAATTTCATTTTTACCGGGACTGTTTAAGTTAATGTACAGTAATTTACCATTAATTTTTTAATCTTGGGTAATTAAATTATGGTAAATCGAGTATTGGATTCTGAAACCGAGTCTTGTCCTACGTTCGGGAATTTTCTGCGGATTTTACGGACCAAAGTTGGGATTTTTCCGGGTCCGGGAATCTTCGGAAAAAAAGCCGGGTTATTCTCGAATTAACGGACCAGAAATAAGATAAGTGGGTATACCGGATATTTTCTGGTCCAGGTGGGTCACACTTCACATGCAGCATAGTAACTGCATAATTGAAGTTCAATTATTCAGCCGCCAATTCCTATTCAGCCTGTGATTCATCAATAATTTTGCTGTCTATAAAATTATTTTTCTACCTCCCCAGAGCACATCATCGCCTTCACCATCTGCCTCTTCTTTTCTTCCCCAGCAAAACTCAACCTGCAAAGAAAAGAAAAGAAAAAAAAAACAACAAAAACTCCATTTCCTGCAAAACCATTTGCAAAAGAAAAGGAAAGAAAAAAAAAGAAAGAAAACACATACCAGCCCTTACACGCCGTCGTTTTACAACACCACCACCCTACCTTCTCTTTTCTTTTTCTTTCTCCACGGCAGCACCACCCACTGCCGGCCGCCACCTGCACCGGCTGAGCCACCTCGCCGCCACCTGAAACCACCCTCAGTCGCCTCTCCTCCTCTTCGTCGCACCGCGTCGACCGGCCGCCCTTCCTCCTGCTCGTCGACGTCGTCCGAGACGAGGCACCCCGTCAAGAGCAACTCGCCCCGCCGCCGGCCCCTCCACCGAATTCCCCGTTAGCGCCGCCTCTGCCGACCTTGTCGCCGCGCCACCGACGTGCTCGCCATCGCGCGCGCCTTGCCGTGTAGCAGCCGCCTCGTTGCTCGCCCTCTCCGTCGTCCCGTCCGACGCGCCACCGTGGCCTGCAACACCCAAGGTGAGCAGCCCGTTTTAGAGGCTCCGACCCGGATGAGTAGTGGTGTGGGTCGGGTCAACCCGTGTGTAGAGGGTGGGCTTGGTCAGTTGGGTATTGGGTCAGATGGGTTTGGGCTGCCTCAGTTGGGGTTGGGCTGGGTGCAGCTGGGTTGGGCTGGCGTGGGACTGGGCCGGGCGTGGACCACATGCTTGGGCCTAGGTTCTGCGTTGGGCCAGGCCTAACCCCTGGGCCCAGTCCGTTTTAGTAAAAAAAAAAGAAGAAGGAAGAAATAGAAAGAAAATGAAATTTGGGAAAAAGAAATAAAATGGAAGAAAATAAAAATAAGGTTGGGAAAATATATTATGGTATGGAAAAATAATTATTTTGAGGAAATTATTTTTGGAAGAATATTATAAAGTATATAACATATGGAAAGAAAATAATAATTTAAAGAAATAATATTTTGGAAAGTACATACCTAGGAACAATTTTGGAAAGGGTATTATCAAGGTAGTAAAATACCGGAATAGTACCCGGGTATAGGAAAAAGTATAGAAGGGTATTTTTGGCACTTGAAATAAATGGTGAATGATGACGATAATGGAGAATTAATCCGGGAGAGTAACCGAGCTGAGTTAGTAATTAATTTACGGTATACAGTATTAGTATAACATTTGCATACCATCTTATATGTGCATATTATTGATTGATATAGGAGTTGATAACGAACAATTTGCTGAGGAACCGGACTTGGAACTTGCTGAGCAATTTCATAGTTGATATCGGCTAAGGTGAGGATGGATAACCCTTGTTATGTTGCCTGTAATACTTTGTGTGTTTGTTGTTCGATTGAACTGCTGAATTGTTGAATGTTTGCTGGTTGACTGTTGTGGATATTATTGTTGCTTTGAACTGTGATATTGACTATGTGGATAATATGCTGAGATTGATGTTGAACTATTGACTGTGGAAATTGTGAGAAAGGAATTGGGATATGAAATTGGAATTGGAATTGATTTGAGATGTTGATATTATTGTCATGTGGAAAGTAGTGGTACGACCCGATGGTTTGAAAATTAATTTTGGGATGCTATGGTCGGTTTCTGGTTTGGTTGGCCCGTCATGCCTGTGGTTAGGGTATACCAAATACCCAGTGGCTCGGATATGCCGAATATCCGCGGTGGCTCGGATATGCCGAATATCCGCAGAGGCTCAGATATGCCGAATATCTGGTTGGCATGACGTCGCCTGAGGTTGGGGTATACCGAATACCCAGTGGCTCGGATATGCCAAATATCCGCGGTGGCTCGGATATGCCGAATATCCGCAGAGGCTCAGATATGCCGAATATCTGGTTGGCATGACGTCGCCTGAGGTTAGGGTATACCGAATACCCAGTGGCTCGGATATGCCGAATATCCGCGGTGGCTCGGATATGCCGAATATCCGGTTGTTTTGATATGAGGATTGGTTGTTGACCTAGCATCCGGAATTAATTGATTACCAGGTACGACCCTAGCTTGTCCAGTGACGGGGGCCCGGAAGATAAAATTGGTAATAATAATTAAGCATTCTTTTGGCCTTGATTCAGTTGTTGATATGTTGTTGCTTATCTGTGTTTGCTTTTAAGTATTACGGTTGCTTGCATATCACTGTTTATCCTTGGTCGGTGAGCACTTCGGACTCACCCCTCGCCTGCGGGGTTTCATCCCGTAGGTTAAGTTGTTTCCGTAGTTCAGGTACGACGTTCGATGGCTGCTGCTTTCTTCTCCACCTGACTCCGGATCCATACCACCGTTGCATGTGCATAAGTCTTCCGCTGCTATTCTATTGCTTATGATGCTGTACTACATTTCCGCTGCAGTGTGATATATATTGCTGTACTGCTGATTTCCTGTGATATGTATATTACTGATACTATCTGCTGCTGCTGAGAGCACTGTGTTTGGATTGAATAATGGTCCCCGAGTGTGGGTGACAGTTGTATTGATAGTTGCTATTGTATAATATTTGCACGTTGTACTGTCTGTTCTATCATTATGAATAGTTTCGGCACGTGTTTACTGTGTTACGGTAAATACGGGTCGGGGCGCTTCAGTTTGGTAGCGGAGCGGGCAGTAGGTCCTTGGGTGTTGTTGTGATTATTTGTGCATAGTCTGTCATGAGTTAGTATAATATGCATACACATACATTCTCATATAAGGTACGAATGGATCCGGTTGGAGAGAATCAGCATGCTGGAGGTCACCTAGACGTCGATGTTATAGCAGGTACCTTTACAGTTTTGGGTAGTACTGCTTATACTTTGATAGACCCTTGTGCTACGCATTCATTTATTGCGCAAAGTTTTGCAATACTACATAACTGTACGGGTGAGAGTTTAGGTTGTCCAATGAGAGTTAGGTTACCTGCGGGTATAGTAGTCAGATTAACCCACATGTGCAGAGATGTTTCGCTTTCATATGATGGCGAGATTTTTCTTGCACGGTTGATCGTGATGAACATGGGAGGTTTTGATATCATATTGGGGATGGATTGGTTGTCCAAGTACAGTGCTATGGTGAACTGTCGAACCAAGGAAGTGTTGTTGACTTCCGAAGGTGGACATAAGATTTTGCTGACAGGTATTGGGAGAGCTGCTACCACATGTAGTATCTCTGCTAATCAGGATGTCGGAATGGAGTCGCATGGTCCAGATGCTTTGTTGACCCATGCCAAGGGTGAAGAAGTTCAGACTCCGATTTTGGGAGACATCATGGTTGTGAGGGAGTTTCCAGATGTGTTCCCAGAAGATTTGCCAGGATTGCCACCTGACAGAGAAGTGGAGTACACCATCGATTTGATGCCAGGAGTGACACCTATCTCGATGGCACCATATCGAATGGCACCAACAGAACTTCAGGAGCTGAAGAAACAGTTGGATGAGCTGTTGGAGAAAGGTTTCATCAGACCTAGTATTTCACCTTGGGGATCACCAGTCCTCTTTGTGAAGAAGAAGGATGGTAGTTTGCGCATGTGTATGGACTACCGACAACTGAACAAGGTGACAGTGAAGAATAAGTATCCGTTTCCCAGAATTGATGATCTTTTTGATCAGTTACAGGGAGCTACTGTATTTTCTAAGATTGATCTTCGATCTGGTTACCATCAGGTCAAGATTGCGGAGAAGGACATACCGAAGACAGCTTTCCGCACTCGGTATGGTCACTTTGAGTTCACAGTGGTTCCTTTTGGTTTGACCAATGCACCAGCAGTTTTCATGTGCTTGATGCACTTGGTCTTGAACGAGTTCTTGGATAAGTTTGTTGTAGTCTTCATCGACGATATTCTGATATACTCCAAGAACCGAAAAGAACATGAAGAGCACCTGAGGGTAGTGCTACAGAGGCTACGAGAGAAGGAGTTGTATGCCAAGTTTAGCAAGTGTGAGTTCTGGCTTGAAGAAGTTGCATTCCTTGGACATGTTGTATCCGGGGATGGGATTAAGGTTGATTCTGCTAAAGTGAAAGCT
Organism: Turnera subulata; assembly: GCA_028386065.3. NCBI lineage: Eukaryota > Viridiplantae > Streptophyta > Magnoliopsida > Malpighiales > Passifloraceae > Turnera > Turnera subulata. The sequence continues at coordinate 5,272 of JAKUCV010002193.1, read as the reverse complement.
GTTTTGGAATGGGAGCCGCCCAAGACGGTACCCGAAATCAGGAGTTTTCTTGGCCTTGCAGGATATTATCGAAGATTCATCGAGGGTTTCTCTTTGATAGCTAGTCCCATGACCAAGCTGTTAAAGAAAGACCAAGCCTTTGTATGGAGTAATGTCTGCCAGAAGAGTTTTGATGAACTGAAGAAGAAGCTGACAACAGCACCAGTATTGACAGTGCCTAAGCCAGGAGTGGAGTACGTGTTGTTCTGCGATGCTTTAGGTCTTGGTTTGGGAGCTGTTTTGATGCAAGAAGGCCGAGTGATAGCCTATGCTTCGAGACAGTTGAGGCCACACGAGAAGAACTATCCGACACATGATTTGGAGATGGCCGCAGTGATTCTTGCTTTGAAGATCTGGCGACATTATCTGTTTGGAGAGAGATGCCGGATTATCACGGATCACAAGAGTCTCAAGTACATCATGACTCAGAAGGAGCTTAACCTGCGACAAAGACGTTGGGTTGAGTTGCTGAATGATTATGATTGTACTATTGAGTATCATCCTGGAAAAGCTAATGTTGTAGCAGATGCTTTGAGTCGGAGACAGCCAGAAGATGCTTCCACGACCTACTCGATGTCCTCACTCATTGAGTTAAGGAAGATGGGAGTTGATTTGTCAATCGATGAAACAGGAGCTTTGTTGACACATATTGAAGTCAAGTCTAACCTAAGAGGCTGGATTGTACAGTTACAAGATGGAGATCTCGACCTGATCAAGCTGAAGGAAGCAGTCCGTAATGGAAAGGAAGATAAGTTCCACATAGCGGAGGATAGTGCATTGATGCTGTGAAAGCGTCTGTATGTACCTAATGTTGGTGACCTACGCAGTCAGATTCTGGAAGAAGGACATATGACACCATATGCTATGCATCCCGGGAGCACCAAGATGTACCAGAATTTGAGAAGTCATTTTTGGTGGCCACGCATGAAGAAGGATGTAGCTGAGTATGTGGCTAAGTGTATCACTTGCCAGCAAGTGAAAGCTGAGCATCAGGCTCCAGCTGGGAAAATGAGATCTTTGTCAGTGCCAGAGTGGAAGTGGGAGATGATTACCATGGACTTTGTGGTCGGATTACCGTTGACCCGGAGACAGCATGATGCCATCTGGGTTATCGTTGATCGACTTACAAAATCAGCCCATTTTCTTCCCA
>JAKUCV010002192.1:41905-54389 GCA_028386065.3 Turnera subulata | reverse complement strand
ATAGCGTTACGTAAGAACGGAGCAATTCTCCAATTAGCATCAAATGGATATGACAAATCCACCTTTTTGGACTGAAAGTCTAGGGCAGCCTTTACTGCTTCATTTGCTGACTTTCTTGCAGTTTCAGCCCAACCGTCCACAGCCTTTTCGCCCTCTTCCATCTTGACCCTCCTTGGGTAAATCCGCGGCTCCATCTTATACAGTCTATACATCTTATCAATAAAATCATATTTCTCTTGATTGGAGTATAGCAGCGGATGAATCATAACGAAGAAACAGTATCTTTTGAATGTTTTCGCACAGGATGATTCAACTTTTTCACAGGTCAATTGGAAGAAACTTAAATCGGTGTCCTCAATAGAGACACCTAGCTCGGAAGCCCTCATAAAGACTTGCTGAATTATGGCAAATAGCTGGTGGATGTTCTCTTTCATGCGTTCAAGATTTATGTGCATATACGGGTCCCTTTTGACTTCAGGGAAATTCACTTCGTAAACAAGCGTTCGGCCTAGAATTGAAGTTTCCACCTGACAGCAAGTTTTAAGATATTGACATAAGTAGCTAATTCATCATTGGCCAATAAATGATTGTGCTTTTACGTATGAATAAACAAAAAATAATCAATTAAACAGCCAGAGTTATTGTTGGGTGTTCAAGTATGAGTACTTGTCCCACATTGGATAGAAAGAGACCAAGTGAGTAAAATATAAGTGGAATGGACCCATGTACCCAATGCCTTAAGGTTTTGGGTTACTTTGTGGTGTCCAAGTCCACGAGTGTGGATCTCACTTGGGCCTCGCTTATTTTCTCCCCGATTTGCGGGCTACTTCTGACGCTTTACTTGCTACCAATTGGTAACGGAGCCGAAGGTTCGACTGTGATCTATAGAAGGTTCGGCTACTCCCGGCGCTTTTTTTCCATACTCCTGTCAAGAGACCTATAGAAGCACTGAGCTCATAAAATTAGTGCAAGAGATTTACACAGATCCTAGAGTTCTTTGGCTAAAAAAGAAGGATGGTTTTCGTCAAGGATCTGATGACAGAGAAAATACAATTGAGGCTCTGACCCGGATTTTGTTGCAAAAGAACACTCTTGTCATGAAATCCCAATAACGTCCATGAAGAAATAAATAGGCCATTCTTTCATTAACAGACTACAGTGGAACTTGAACTAGAATGTGGATTAAAAGCATCCATATGCAGTACTCAGAACCTAAAAAATACTTGTTTAAGCTAAAAACTACATCAACAACAAAATTTCCAGACCAAGAGTCTGTGCAGGGGTATCTGTTCTATCAAGCGGATCACTGTTTGTACACTATTACATGCTTCACCGTCAGACCAAAACTAAGGGTCAGTTTCCTGCCCTTTCTTCTTCTTTCAAATACCAGATGTACTCCAGACAAACTGTATCAAAATCCAAAAGGCTTGTGATTGATGGCATCACCAACTATACCAGTTTGAATCCAAAGCCTCCCGGTTCTCGCATGAAATGTCGGATAACCAGCAATCCATAATCAATGCGACCCGGTTGGTACTCTCCTAATGCTTGCCACATTTGAAGGTGGAGTTTGGAGAGGATAAGAGGAGAAATGCTCTCCAACTCTTCGAGAACCTTGGGCTGTAGAGAAAGTAGATATTAAGCATTTACGTTTATCACTGGCACATGACACAATTATAACAACAATAGACTACCTCTATAGTATTGTGTTTTCTCTCGATGTGATGAATAGCGTTACATAAGAACGGAGCAATTCTCCAATTAGCATCAAATGGATATGACAAATCCACCTTTTTGGACTGAAAGTCTAGGGCAACCTTTACTGCTTCATTTGCTGACTTTCCTGCAGTTTCAGCCCAACCGTCCACAGCCTTTTCGCCCTCTTCCATCTTGACCCTCCTTGGGTAAATCCGCGGCTCCATCTTATACAGTCTATACATCTTATCAATAAAATCATATTTCTCTTGATTGGAGTATAGCAGCGGATGAATCATAACGAAAAAACAGTATCTTTTGAATGTTTTCGCACAGGATGATTTAACTTTTTCACAGGTCAATTGGAAGAAACTTAAATCGGTGTCCTCAATAGAGACACCTAGCTCGGAAGCCCTCATAAAGACATGCTGAATTATGGCAAATAGCTGGTGGATGTTCGCTTTCATGCGTTCAAGATTTATGTGCATATACGGGTCCCTTTTGACTTCAGGGAAATTCACTCCGTAAACAAGCGTTCGGCCTAGGATTGAAGTTTCCACCTGACAGCAAGTTTTAAGATATTGACATAAGTAGCTAATTCATCATTGGCCAATAAAAGATTGTGCTTTTACGTATGAATAAACAAAAAATAATCAATTCAATAGCCAGAGTTATTGTTGGGTGTTCAAGTATGAGTACTTATCCCACATCGGATAGAAAGAGACCAAGTGAGTAAAATATAAGTGGAATGGACCCATGTACCCAATGCCTTAAGGTTTTGGGTTACTTTGTGGTGTCCAAGCCCACGAGTGTGGATCTCACTTGGGCCTCGCTTGTTTTCTCCCCAATTGGCGGGCTGCTTCCGACGCTTTACTTGCTAACAAGTGGTAGCGGAGCCGAAGGTTCGACTGTGATCTATAGAAGGTTCGGCTACTCCCGACGCTTTTTTTCCATATTCTTGTCAAGAGACCTATAGAAGCACTGAGCTCATAAAATTGGTGCAAGAGATTTATACAGATCTTAGAGTTCTTTGGCTAAAAAAGAAGGATGGTTTTCGTCAAGGATCTGATGACAGAGAAAATACAATCGAGGCCCGGATTTTGTTGCAAAAAAACATTCTTGTCATGAAATCCCAATAACGTCCATGAAGAAATAAAGAGGCCATTCTTTCATTAACAGACTACAGTGGAACTTCAACTAGAATGTGGATTAAAAGCATCCATATGCAGTACTCAGAACCTAAAAAATACTTGTTTAAGCTAAAAACTACATCAACAGCAAAATTGCCAGACCAAGAGTCTGTGCAGGGGTATCTGTTCTATCAAGCGGATCACAATTTGTACAATATTACATGCTTCACTGTCAGACCAAAACTAAGGGTCAGTTTCCTGCCCTTTCTTCTTCTTTCAAATACCAGATGTACTCCAGACAAAATGTATCAAAATCCAAAAGCCTTATGATTGATGGCATCACCAACTATACCAGTTTGAATCCAAAGGCTCTCAGTTCTTGCATGAAATGTCGGATAACCAGCAATCCATAATCAATGGGACCCGGTTGGTACTCTCCTAACGCTTGCCACATTTGAAGGTGGAGTTTGGAGAGGATATGAGGAAAAATGATCTCCAACTCTTCGAGAACCTTGGGTTGTAGAGAAAGTAGATATTAAGCATTTACGTTTATCACTGGCACACGACACAAATATAACAACAATAGATTACCTCTATAGTATTGTGTTTTCTCTCTATGTTATTAATAGCGTTACGTAAGAACGGAGCAATTCTCCAATTAGCATCAAATGGATATGACAATTCCAACTTTTTGGACTGAAAGTCTAGGGCAGCCTTTACTGCTTCATTTGCTGACTTTCTTGCAGTTTCAGCCCAACCGTCCACAGCCTTTTCGCCCTCTTCCTTCTTGACCCTCCTTGGGTAAATCCGCGGCTCCATCTTATACAGTCTATACATCTTACCAATAAAATCATATTTCTCTTGATTGGAGTATAACAGCGGATGAATCATAACGAAGAAACGGTATCTTTTGAATGTTTTCGCACAGGATGATTCAACTTTTTCACAGGTCAATTGGAAGAAACTTAAATCGGTGTCCTCAATAGAGACACCTAGCTCGGAAGCCATCATAAAGACATGCTGAATTATGGCAAATAGCTGGTGGATGTTCGCTTTCATGCGTTCAAGATTTATGTGCATATACGGTTCCCTTTTGACTTCAGGGAAATTCACTCCGTAAACAGGCGTTCGGCCTAGGATTGAAGTTTCCACCTGACAGCAAGTTTTAAGATATTGACATAAGTAGCTAATTCATCATTGGCCAGTAAAAGATTGTGCTTTTACGTATGAATAAACAAAAAATAATCAATTCAACAGCCGGAGTTATTGTTGGGTGTTCAAGTATGAGTACTTGTCCCACATCGGATAGAAAGAGACCAAGTGAGTAAAATATAAGTGGAATGGACCCATGTACCCAATGCCTTAAGGTTTTGGGTTACTTTGTGGTGTCCAAGCCCACGAGTGTGGATCTCACTTCGGCCTCGCTTGTTTTCTCCCCGATAGGCAGGCTACTTCCGACGCTTTACTTGCTAACAGGTGGTAGCGGAGCCGAAGGTTGGACTGTGATCTAAAGAAGGTTCGGCTACTCCCGGCGCTTTTTTTCCATACTCTTGTCAAGAGACCTATAGAAGCACTGAGCTCATAAAATTGGTGCAAGAGATTTATACAGACCTCAGAGTTCTTTGGCTAAAAAAGAAGGATGGTTTTCGTCAAGGATCTGATGACAGAGAAAATACAACTGAGGCTCTGACCCAGATTTTGTTGCAAAAGAACACTCTTGTCATGAAATCCCAATAACGTCCATGAAGAAATAAAGAGGCCATTCTTTCATTAACAGACTACAGTGGAACTTCAACTAGAATGTAGATTAAAAGCATCCATATGCAGTACTCAGAACCTAAAAAATACTTGTTTAAGCTAAAAACTACATCAAAAACAAAATTGCCAGACCAAGAGTCTGTGCAGGGGTATCTGCTCTATCAAGCGGATCACAATTTGTACAATATTACATGCTTCACTGTCAGACCAAAACTAAGGGTCAGTTTCCTGCCCTTTCTTCTTCTTTCAAATACCAGATGTACTCCAGACAAAATGTATCAAAATCCAAAAGGCTTGTGATTGATGGCATCACCAACTATACCAGTTTGAATCCAAAGCCTCCCGGTTCTCGCATGAAATGTCAGATAACCAGCAATCCATAATCAATGCGACTCGGTTGGTACTCTCCTAATGCTTGCCACATTTGAAGGTGGAGTTTGGAGAGGATATAAGGAAAAATGCTCTCCAACCCTTCGAGAACCATGGGCTGTAGAGAAAGTAGATATTAAGCATTTACGTTTATCACTGGCACATCACACAAATATAACAACAGTAGATTACCTCTATAGTATTGTGTTTTCTCTCTATGTTATTTATAGCGTTACGTAAGAACGGAGCAATTCTCCAATTAGCATCAAATGGATATGACAAATCCACCTTTTTGGACTGAAAGTCTAGGGGAGCCTTTACTGCTTCATTTGCTGACTTTCTTGCAGTTTCAGCCCAACCGTCCACAGCCTTTTTGCCCTCTTCCATCTTGACCCTCCTTGGGTAAATCCGCAGCTCCATCTTATACAGTCTATACATCTTATCAATAAAATCATATTTCTCTTGATTGGAGTATAGCAGCGGATGAATCATAACGAAGAAACAGTATCTTTTGAATGTTTTCGCACAAGATGATTCAACTTTTTCACAGGTCAACTGGAAGAAACTTAAATCGGTGTCCTCAATAGAGACACCTAGCTCGGAAGCCTTCATAAAGACATGCTGAATTATGGCAAATAGCTGGAGGATGTTCGCTTTCATGCGTTCAAGATTTATGTGCATATAGGGGTCCCTTTTGACTTCAGGGAAATTCACTCCATAAACAGGCGTTCAGCCTAAGATTGAAGTTTCCACCTGACAGCAAGTTTTAAGATATTGACATAACTAGCTAATTCATCATTGGCCCATAAAAGATTGTGCTTTTACGTATGAATAAACAAAAAATAATCAATTCAACAGCCGGAGTTATTGTTGGGTGTTCAAGTATGAGTACTTGTCCCACATCGGATAGAAAGAGACCAAGTGAGTAAAATATAAGTGGAATGGACCCATGTACCCAATGCCTTAAGGTTTTGGGTTACTTTGTGGTGTCCAAGCCCACGAGTGTGGATCTCACTTGGGCCTCGCTTGTTTTCTCCCCGATTTGCGGGCTACTCCCGGCGCTTTACTTGCTAGCAAGTGGTAGCGGAGCGGAAGGTTCGGCTGTGAACTATTGAAGGTTCGGCTACTCCCGGCGCTTTTTTGCCATACTTTTGTCAAGAGACCTATAGAAGCACTGAGCTTATAAAATTGGTGCAAGAGATTTATACAGATCTTAGAGTTCTTTGGCTAAAAAAGAAGGATGGTATTCCTCAAGGATATGATGACAGAGAAAATACAATTGAGGCTCTGACCCGGATTTTGTTGCAAAAGAACACTCTTGTCATGAAATCCCAATAACGTCCATGAAGAAATAAAGAGGCCATTCTTTCATTAATAGGCTACAGTGTAACTTCAACTAGAATGTGGATTAAAAGCATCCATATGCAGTACTCGGAACCTAAAAAATACTTGTTTAAGCTAAAAACTACATCAACAACAAAATTGCCATACCAAGAGTCTGTGCAGGGGTATCTGTTCTATCAAGCGGAACACTGTTTGTACAATATTACATGCTTCACTGTCAGACCAAAACTAAGGGTCAGTTTCCTGCCCTTTCTTCTTCTTTCGAATACCAGATGTACTCCAGACAAAATGTATCAAAATCCAAAAGGCTTGTGATTGATGGCATCACCAACTATACCAGTTTGAATCCAAAGGCTCCCGGTTCTCGCATGTAATGTCGGATAACCAGCAATCCATAATCAATGCGACCCGGTTGGTACTCTCCTAATGCTTGCCACATTTGAAGGTGGAGTTTGGAGAGGATATGAGGAAAAATGCTCTCCAACTCTTCGAGAACCTTGGGCTGTAGAGAAAGTAGATATTAAGCATTTACGTTTATCACTGGCACATGACACAATTATAACAACAATAGATTACCTCTATAGTATTGTGTTTTCTCTCGATGTGATGAATAGCGTTACGTAAGAACGGAGCAATTCTCCAATTAGCATCAAATGCATATGACAAATCCACCTTTTTGGACTGAAAGTCTAGGGCAGCCTTTACTGCTTCATTTGCTGACTTTCTTGCAGTTTCAGCCCAACCGTCCACAGCCTTTTCGCCCTCTTCCATCTTGACCCTCCTTGGGTAAATCCGCGGCTCCATCTTATACAGTCTATACATCTTATCAATAAAATCATATTTCTCTTGATTGGAGTATAGCAGCGGATGAATCATAACGAAGAAACAGTATCTTTTGAATGTTTTCGCACAGGATGATTCAACTTTTTCACAGGTCAATTGGAAGAAACTTAAATCGGTGTCCTCAATAGAGACACCTAGCTCGGAAGCCCTCATAAAGACATGCTGAATTATGAAAAATAGCTGGTGGATGTTTGCTTTCATGCGTTCAAGATTTATGTGCATATAGGGGTCCCTCTTGACTTCAGGGAAATTCACTCCATAAACAGGCTTTCGGCCTAGGATTGAAGTTTCCACCTGACAACAAGTTTTAAGATATTGACATAATTAGCTAATTCACCATTGGCCAATAAAAGTTTGTGCTTATACGTATGAATAAACAAAAAATAATCAATTCAACAGCCGGAGTTATTGTTGGGTGTTCAAGTATGAGTACTTGTCCCACATCGGATAGAAAGAGACCAAGTGAGTAAAATATAAGTGGAATGGACCCATGTACCCAATGCCTTAAGGTTTTGGGTTACTTTGTGGTGTCCAAGCCCACGAGTGTGGATCTCACTTCGGCCTCGCTTGTTTTCTCTCCGATTTGCGGGCTACTCCCGGCGCTTTACTTGCTAGCAAGTGGTAGCGGAGCCGAAGGTTCGGCTGTGATCTATAGAAGGTTCGGCTACTCCCGACGCTTTTTTGCCATACTCTTGTCAAGAGACCTATAGAAGCACTGAGCTCATAAAATTGGTGCAAGAGATTTATACAGATCTTAGAGTTCTTTGGCTAAAAACGAAGGATGGTTTTCGTCAAGGATCTGATGACAGAGAAAATACAATTGAGGCTCTGACCCGGATTTTGTTGCAAAAGAACACTCTTGTCATGAAATCCCAATAACGTCCATGAAGAAATAAAGAGGCCATTCTTTCATTAACAGACTACAGTGGAACTTGAACTAGAATGTGGATTAAAAGCATCCATATGCAGTACTCAGAACCTAAAAAATACTTGTTTAAACTAAAAACTACATCAACAACAAAATTGCCAGACCAAGAGTCTGTGCAGGGGTATCTGTTCTATCAAGCGGATCACTGTTTGTACAATATTACATGCTTCACTGTCAGACCAAAACTAAGGGTCAGTTTCCTGCCCTTTCTTCTTCTTTCAAATACCAGATGTACTCCAGACAAAATGTATCTAAATCCAAAAGGCTTGTGATTGATGGCATCACCAACTATACCAGTTTGAATCCAAAGGCTCCCGGTTCTCGTATGAAATGTCGGATAACCAGCAATCCATAATCAATGCGACCCGGTTGCTACTCTCCTAATGCTTGCCACATTTGAAGGTGAAGTTTGGAGAGGATATGAGGAAAAATGCTCTCCAACTCTTCGAGAACCATGGGCTGTAGAGAAAGTAGATATTAAGCAATTACGTTTATCACTGGCACATAACACAAATATAACAACAATAGATTACCTCTATAGTGTTGTGTTTTCTCTCGATGTGATGAATAGCGTTACGTAAGAACGGAGCAATTCTCCAATTAGCATCAAATGGATATGACAAATACACCTTTTTGGACTAAAAGTTTAGGGCAGCCTTTACTGCTTCATTTGCTGACTTTCTTGCAGTTTCAGCCCAATCGTCCACAGCCTTTTCGCCCTCTTCCATCTTGACCCTCCTTGGGTAAATCCGCGGCTCCATCTTATACAGTCTATACATCTTATCAATAAAATCATATTTCTCTTGATTGGAGTATAGCAGCGGATGAATCATAACGAAGAAACAGTATCTTTTGAATGTTTTCGCACAGGATGATTCAACTTTTTCACAGGTCAATTGGAAGAAACTTAAATCGGTGTCCTCAATAGAGACACCTAGCTCGGAAGCCTCATAAAGACATGCTGAATTATGGCAAATAGCTGGAGGATGTTCGCTTTCATGCGTTCAAGATTTATGTGCATATACAGGTCCCTCTTGACTTCAGGGAAATTCACTCCATAAACAGGCGTTCGGCCTAGGATTGAAGTTTCCACCTGACAGTAAGTTTTAAGATATTGACATAACTAGCTAATTCATCATTGGCCAATAAAAGATTGTGGTTTTACGTATGAATAAACAAAAAATAATCAATTCAACAGCCGGAGTTATTGTTGGGTGTTCAAGTATGAGTACTTGTCCCACATCGGATAGAAAGAGACCAAGCGAGTAAAATATAAGTGGAATGGACCCATGTACCCAATGCCTTAAGGTTTTGGGTTACTTTGTGGTGTCCAAGCCCACTCGTGTGGATCTCACTTGGGCCTCGCTTGTTTTCTCCCCGATTTGCGGGCTACTCCCGGCGCTTTACTTGCTAACAGTTATTTCCTGGAGATCTGCGACATCATCAACCCACAAATCGCATCAAACGTAGTGGATAACGTTGACCTGATCGCACCAAATATTAGAGCGGCTGGGTTTGCCAGACAGATGCATTTTGATGATTTCGACCTCACTAAAACACATAGTCACATAATACGCCGTGCGCTCCTGTACATGGTGCGGGTACGCGTATGCCGAACGCTACCTTTGGAGAATTGGGTACGTGGGGGTATACTTCTCCGGTTCGCTAATTTGGTACGCGGTACGTTTAGATCGTTTGATCGGTACTTACGTAAATTGGTTGTCTTGTATTTGCAAAGAACAGATACAAGTTAAGCACATAAAAATAGGTTTGTCCTTTCGTATTTTTTTTATTTATTTTGTTTGAGAAACGTTTCGTTTTCCGAAAGAAACGAGGGGCAGCCGCTATTGTTTTCCAAAATAAAAGACATATGCTGGTATTGGGTTTAGTTTGGACCTATTAAATTATTAGAAAAAAGCCCATAGCATTGCTGGGCTTGGGAGAAAAAGTTATTAAAACCAAAATAAAAAGAAAAGGAATTCGTCTTCAACCTCAGGAAATATCAGTTCGCTGCTTGTGGCGAATTGGTTCGCGTACCCAAGCGTACCAGTACTCTCACGTACCGCGTTTGGGTTCGAACGAACCAGTACGCCGAACCTCACAGTTTTAGCGCATTATGTGACTATGCTAAAACATCATCGATGGGTGTGTTCTCACACCAGTCGGGGAGAGATACTATGACCATAGTTATTCGACCTTGTAGACAGGGATAAAGATACATTTAGAAGAAAGAAAATAGCCTCTGGAAAGCAAGAAACCTCGAAGAATCGAAATTGGAGAGTGAAGAAGAAGAAGAAGAAGAAGGAAGGGGAGAAGAATGATTAGAAGGGAGATCTATACGCACCTGGAGAGAGATATTAGAATTGAAGGAGGTCGGTGATAGCAGCGTAACCCAACGAGTTCCTGGGAAGCAAAATCGGAGTTGGGAAGAGGAGAAGAAAGAAGGGAGGAGACAGTGTTATTAGAAAGAAGCAAGAAACCTCGAAGAATCGAAATTGGAGAGTGAAGAAGAAGAAGAAGAAGAAGAAGAAGAAGAAGAAGAAGAAGAAGAAGGAAGGGGAGAAGAATGATTAGAAGGGAGATCTATACGCACCTGGAGAGAGATATTAGAATTGAAGGAGGTCGGTGATAGCAGCGTAACCCAACGAGTTCCTGGTAAGCAAAATCGAAGTTGGGAAGTGGAGAAAAAAAAAAGGGAGGAGACAGTGTTGATGGGAGGAGAAGGAGAAGGAGGAGGAGGAGCAGGGATTTTCCAACGGCTCTTTTCTGGGAGAATTTTGAGTTTGGAAGAAATGGCGTTTCCAGGAACAAAGGAAGTAGTTTGTGGGAGACTTTGTTTATATAGGATTTGTCTATAACGGCTAGTTCTTTGTTTTTTTTTTTTTTTGCTAGGCTCCCTGTTTTGTTTAAGTTAGAGTCGAGTTGACTCCCTTTCTATCTATAGTTGACTCGTGTTTTTTGAATTAGAAAATAAAAAAGAGGGCTTTTCTTTCACTCTTGAGGTTGTCTTTTAAATTTTTTGTTAGATCCTTTGAAATTGGGCGGATTTGACCTTACCTATAAACGGGGGCGTTTCTGTTTTTTTTTTTTTTGTTTAAAGTATTGGAAATTATTTAAATGAACGAAGTAGGGTTTGTTTTATAGTTTCATTTCAATTTTGAGTTTGGCTGTAGTACCTTCTGCAAAAATTAGGGATACCAATTTTTTTTTTTTTCCCACCTCAATTTCACTCTCGGTCACGCCTCTCAAACCCTTTCTGTAAGAACCCCAGTGTGAACCCTTAACTTATTTTTCTTAGAGAGGCTCTTCCTCTCATCTTTTCTTCCACTTCTCGACGACCCAAGCATCCCAACCGGAGGCTGCTCTTGACTCTGATTTTGATTGTATCTGCAGGAAATTGAATCTGGATGATTTCCTGGAGATCTTCTGGATGATATCCCTTGACACTCTCATATGTGAGGTGAGCAATTCATTTATTTTTTTCTTGCCTTTATGGACCTGGGTCGTGGAAGCTGCATACCGTCTATATAATCTGGAATACATAATGAAGCCAGAATTTATGAATAGTTGCTGTACTGGGGCTCAAGCCATCTTTGTGTACCTGCTAGCAAGCACGTCAGTACTTGAAGATTGAGAAGTATTGAAGGTTCATTTTTATGTTTGTGGATATATAACCGTGCATGTTGGATCTATTGCAGGTGCGTGACTATCGGAAATGTGGTTCTGACCGAGGGTCTAGTCATTCGTCTATGGTTGGGCTCCCTACTGTCCAGAGAGTGCGCCTCAGGATGTCATTAGAGAATATAGTGAAGCATATTGATTTCAGATAATTCTTGGAGGTGTGGTGATTTGATGGTAATGGATTCTCCTCTTCTCTGTATCTTTTTCCCTGATCTGGGATCATAGAGTCATCTCTTCGCTTATCTTTGATTTCTGTTAAGTAGTATCCCGGATATTGAAAGCCCTGCAACCACAACTTTGTCTGGATCCTTGCCCAAACTGGATAGGCTCTGTGATAACCCAGTTCCCACCAGGGTAATAATTTGGTGATTGACCTGATGTTATGATGATGTAGTATGTAATATCTTATGATGGTATGCTGGAATAATAATTTGACAAGTGTTACTTTGTTCTGTTGATGCCATTTGCAGCTTAATTTGGACCTGAGCAGTTTGTGAAGATAAAGACTTCAGCAGACACCTGAAGTTACTGTCACTTCTAATAATAGAATCCATGGGAAGAAGGTCTGCGTAGATGGAGTCCCTGAAAGCTCCAACAGTAGGTTTGAAGACATTGGAATTATCTCAGGCAATGCTATGCCGCGGCATGTGCAGGAGAATCTGTCTGTGCTGAACCTTAGTCCAAACCTTAAGAGGAAGAAACTTTCCATCAGATGGCAATGTATCAGCACTACCTT
>JAKUCV010002192.1:2684-33636 GCA_028386065.3 Turnera subulata | reverse complement strand
TCCCGATCCCACCGGAAAAACTTCCACTATAAATAGTAGGCTTACAAGAGAGACTTCCCTAAATTTTAGGGGTATAATCAACCTAGAGTTCTACCCAAAATAGTGTCTCACAAGGTGTTTCCCAAGTGTTTGTCAAAAATACCCCTAAGGTATTTTTCCTCACTATTTTGTCACTCCCTAATTTAAGAGGGGATTTGAGAAAATATTAAGGAATATTTTCTCCTTAATTTCTTCCCTCCTTCCAACACTCTCTCTATCTCTCACTCTCTTCTCTTATTCACTCTTGTTGTGAATGAATGGGATGATTTGAAGAGCAAATGAGGAGCCTATTTATAGGCACTCTGCAGGGACCAAATTGCAAGATTTTACAACTATAGGGACCAACTTGCAAAGCTCCACTAACTGCTCCACTAATAGCAATTAGTGCTCCGTTAATGCTAGTGGTGGGCCCCACAATGAGGAGGAACCCACTCACCAACACCTTTCAATAATGTAGGAAAGGAAGGTTGCGTTCTCATACCAAAGAAAAAGGAGGAAAGAAGAGAGCAGAGGCAAAAAAATCTCTGACCGTGCATGTGCTTTTTACTCTGCCCTTATTTTTCAAGATGTTCTTATATATATAATTAGTAAAAAAAAGTTTACCACCCACGGAAGAGTGGGGGAGTGTCTTCAATAACCTACCAACTTTGGTTGAAAAAAATGACACAACAGAGACGAGGTGATAAGACTTGAAAGACAAATTTGAAAGAAAAAAAAAAGAAAGAACTGTAAGGCTAGTGGGTTTCCTCCCTATGGTGGGCCCACGCTTAAATCATTTTTCAGAAAATAAAAGGAAGAAGGTCAAAAATCGGTGTCGCAACTTTTTCAAAAGTTATGGCTGAGCTTTTCACACGGCTTGGACGCGGCAGGAAGAGCCTATAAATAGGTTTATGCATTTCAGTATTTAGCATCCCATTTCTCACAAATAATTGTGAAAGAAAGAAAGAAGAGAAGAGAGAATTGAGAGAGAGAGTAGTAGTGAGGAAGAAAAATATTCCTCTCTTAATTAGGGAGTGACAAAATAGTGAAGAAAATACTTTTGGGGGTATTTTTGGGAAACACTTTGTGGGATGCTATTTTGGGTAGAGCTCTAGGTTTTGTTTACCCCTAAATTTAGGGATGTCTCTCTTGTAAGCCTACTATTTTTATAGTGGAAGTTTTGTGGGATCGAGCTTGTGGACGTAGCCCAAAAGTTTTGGGTGATCCATGTTAAATTCTGTGTGCCATTTATTTTTAGTTGATCATTATTCCGCAAGATAGTACCATCGGGACCCAACAACTAGTAGCGGAGCTCGAGGTTCTGTTCGAAAGGTACTATTCATAAGGGCATATTTTACTGTTTGTTTATACGGTCCTGTTCATACATACGGTACTGTTCATCTTATTTGTACTATTCATCTGTACGGGTACTATTCACCGCCCGGGAATTTTCTAGTCCAAAAGTGCCAGCTAAAATTTTGGTCTAGATGGAGGCGAGGATAAACAAGATGATCACTCTTGATGGCACAAATTATCACCTATGGAGAAACAAGATGAAGGATCTCCTATTCGTGATGAAGATACATTTACCGGTGTTCAGTACGGTAAAGCCTGATAACAAATCAGATGAAGAGTGGGAATTTGAGCATAATTAGGTATGTGGGTACATACGACAATTTGTTGAGAATAATGTTTACAACCACATTTCTGGCATTGAGCATGCTAGAACGCTGTGGGAGAAGCTCGAAGAATTATATGCCTCCAAGACAGGGAACAACAAGCTATGCTATTTTACTTGACGAAGCTTATGCAAGTAAAATATCAAGAAGGCACAACTGTTGCAGATCACCTAAATGAAATACAAGGGATCGTGGACCAGTTGTCTAGTATGGGCATAAAATTCGATGACCAGGTACTTGCTCTTATGGTTCTGGTGACACTCCCAGATTCGTGGGAAACTTTGAAGGTTTCAATTACAAACTCTGCACCTAACGGTGTCGTGAGTATGACGTCCATCAAAAGTGGCATCCTGAATAAAGAAATAAGGCGAAGAACACAAGGCTCATCTTCTTTACAGTCAGAAGTCTTGGCCACAGTGACGAGGGGGAGAAGCCAGAACAAAGGTCAAGGTAGCAGAGACAAGAGTAGGGGTAAATCCAACAAGTTTGCCAATGTTGAGTGTCATTACTGCAAGAAGAAGGGCCACATCAAGAGATTTCATCGAGAGTTCAAGAAAGATCAGAAGAAGAATAAAGGTAAGGATGTAAGGAAAGAAGAGAGCAGTGATGATGAAACGAATTTTCTTGGAGAGTTCAATGTTGTCTGCGATGATGATATCATCAACCTTACTATCCAAGAGACAAGCTGGGTAGTTGATAGTGGTGCTACCATCCATGCTACACCACGGAGAGAACTCTTTTCATCTTACACGCCTGGTAATTTTAGGTCTGTAGGAATGGGAAATGATAAAGCCTCGATGGTTGTCGGCAAAGGAGATGTTTGCCTAGAGACCATGAACAGGATGAAGCTGATTTTAAAGAATGTCAGGCATATTCTAGATATGCGCCTGAATCTGATCTCGATTGATAAGCTCGATGAGGAAGGATTTTGTAATACCTCTACAACGGCAAGTGGAAACTCACCAAAGGCTCGCTGGTGGTGGCACGAGGTACAAAGGTGTCAAAGTTGTTCGTGACGCAAGCGAAGATTTCCCAGCAAGTTGTCAACGTTGTGGAGAATGACAGCCAAGTCCAGCTATGGCACAGACGACTCGGACATATGAGCGAGAAGTCAATGGCGAAGCTAGTCAAGAAGAAGACTCTATCAGGATTGGACCAGATCCAGCTAAAGAAGTGCTCTCATTGTCTAGCTGGTAAGTAAAATAGAGTTTCTTTCAAGAGTTTTCCTCCTTCCAGAAA
Organism: Turnera subulata; assembly: GCA_028386065.3. Taxonomy (NCBI): domain Eukaryota; kingdom Viridiplantae; phylum Streptophyta; class Magnoliopsida; order Malpighiales; family Passifloraceae; genus Turnera; species Turnera subulata. The sequence goes on along the minus strand of JAKUCV010002192.1, from coordinate 30,700 downwards.
GAAAGATGTGTTAGAACTGGTACACTCAGATCTATGTGGGCCTTTTAACAAGTCCCTTGGTGGTGCCCGGTATTTCGTGACGTTCATTGATGATCATTCACGGAAGACTTGGGTGTACACATTGAAGTCGAAGGATCAAGTATTAGCAGTTTTCAAGCAGTTCCTAACCATGGTGGAAAGAGAGACTGGATAGAAGCTGAAGTGCATCCGGACAGATAATGGTGGTGAGTACACAGGTCCATTTGACGTTTACTGCAAAGAGCATGGTATTCGACATCAGTTTACTCTACCCAAAACTCCACAGTTGAATGGCTTAGCCAGGAGGATGAACAGAACTTTGATTGAGAGAACAAGATGCTTACTTTCTCATTCAAAGTTACCATAGGTTTTTTGGGGAGAAGCACTACTTACAGTGGCTTATGTGCTGAACCATTCACCCTGTGTTCCTCTTTAGTATGAAGCTCCAGAGAAGGTGTGGTCAGGAAGGGACTTCTCCTACGATCACTTATGAGTGTTTGGGTGTAAAGCTCATGTTCACATCCCCAAGGATGATAGAAGCAAACTAGATTCCAAGACAAGGCAGTGTGTATTCATCGGTTATGGCCAAGACATGCTTGGTTATAGGTTCTATGGTCCGGTGGAGAAGAAGATTATCAGAAGTCGAGATGTTATCTTTATGGAGGATCAAACCATAGAAGACATTGACAAAGCAGAGAAGTCTAGTGTTGATCTAGAGGAGTTTCAGTTACCTCCAACAGAGATACTGAGACAAGTTGGAGATGATGTTCAGGATATTCATCCTGAAATTCCAGATGATCCTGCTGAAGATGAGCCAGCAGATGCTATTGAGGATGATGGCAATGATGATGCAGCTGATGATGATGCAGCTAGTGATGACCTTCTTCAGCCGTCAAGTAGCTCTCCTTATCATACAAGGTCTGGCAGAGTTGTGCAATGCTCTACCAGATATTCTCCAAGTGATTACTTATTGCTCACTGATGGGGGAGAACCAGAAAGCTATGATGAAGCTATTGATGACGAGCATAAGGAGAAGTGGATTCAAGCCATGCAAGAAGAGATGAAATCCTTGCATGAGAACAAGATGTTTGAGCTGGTGAAGTTACCTAAAGGTAAGAGAGCTTTGAAGAACAAGTGGGTGTTCAGGATCAAGCATGAGGAGCATAGTCCACTTCCCAGATTCAAAGCAAGATTGGTTGTTAAAGGATTCAGTCAAAGGAAAGGGATAGACTTTGATGAAATTTTCTCACCAGTGGTGAAGATGACCTCAATCCGCACGGTACTGGGATTAGCTGCAAGTCTCAACCTGGAGGTTGAACAGATGGATGTCAAGACAGAAGAAATATACATGGAGTAGCCAGAGGGTTTCCAGTAGAAAGGAAAAGAGGACTATGCTTGCAGAATGAGGAAGAGCCTCTACGGCTTAAAACAAGCCCCGAGACAGTGGTATAAGAAGTTTCAGTCTGTGATGGGGCAACAGGGATACAGGAAGACTACTTCAGACCACTGTGTATTCGTCCAGAAATTTTCTGAAGATGACTTTATCATCCTATTACTCTATGTGGATGATATGCTGATTGTTGGCCAGAATGTTTCCAGAATCAACAGCTTGAAAGCACAGCTAAGCAAGTTTTTCGCTATGAAAGACTTGGGGCCAACAAAACAAATTGTCGGGATGAGAATTATCCGAGACCGACAAGCTAAGAAGATATGGTTGTCTGAGGAGAAGTACATTGAGAAAGTACTCCAGAGGTTCAATATGGATAAAGCTAAAGTAGTCAGCTGTCCTCTTGCTAACTACTTTAGACTTAGTTATGAGCAGAGTCCATCTACGGATGAGGAGAAGAAAGTGATGGAGCGGATTCCATATGCTTCAGCAGTTGGAAGCTATATGTATGCCATGGTGTGCACCAGACCAGATATTGCTCACGCAGTCAGAGTGGTGAGCCGATACCTTTCAAATCCAGGAAAAGAGCATTGGAATGCTGTTAAGTGGATTCTTAGGTATCTTCGAGGAACCTCCAAAATGTGTTTATGTTATGGAGAAGACAAACCGGTGCTGGTTGGATATACAGATGCAGATATGGCTGGTGATGTTAGTTCTAGAAAATCTACATCAGGATACTTGATTAATTTTTTAGGGGGAGCTGTGTCATGGTAGTCAAGGCTACAAAAAGTGTGTTGCATTATCAACGACAGAAGCTAAGTTTATTGCAGCAACAAAAGCATGCAAGGAGTTGTTATGGATGAAAAAGTTCTTAACTGAACTTGGATTCTCGCAAGATGGTTATCAACTATTTTGTGATAGTCAGAGTGCTATCCATCTTGCGAAAAATGCCTCTTTTTATTCCAAATCAAAACAGATAGATGTGAGATATAATTGGATCAGGGATGTACTGGAGAAGAAAATACTGCAACTCGAGAAGATCCATTCAGAAGAGAATGGATCAGATATGCTGACGAAGACACTTCCAAGAGGGAAGTTTGAATTCTGTCGAGAAGCTGCCGGGATGGTAGATCCCCCCATGTAGTCGGAAAGGGGGAGAATTGCAAGGCTAGTGGGTTTCCTCCACATAGTAGGGCCCACGCCTAAATCATTTTTTTTTTTTAAAAGGAAGAAGGTCAAAAATCAGTGCCGCAACTTTTGAAAATAAATTTTTCAAGCTGTGGCTGAGCTTTTCACACGGCTTGGACGCAGCAGGAAGAGCCTATATATAGGCTTATGCATTTCAGTATTTAGCATCCCATTCTTCACAAATAATTGTGAAAGAAAGAAAGAAGAGAAGAGAGAATTGAGAGAGAGAGTAGTAGTGAGGAAGAAAAATATTTCTCTCTTAATTAGGGAGTGACAAAATAGTGAGGAAAATACTTTTGGGGGTATTTTTGAGAAACACTTTTGTGGGATACTATTTTGGATAGAATTCTAGGTTTTGTTTACCCCTAAATTTAGGGAAGTCTCTCTTGTAAGCCTACTATTTTTATAGTGGAAGTTTTGTGGGATCGAGCTTGTGGACGTAGCCCAAAAATTTTGGGTGAATCACGTTAAATTCTGTGTGCCATTTATTTTTAGTTGATCATTATTCCGCAAGATAGTACCATCGAAACCCAACAAGAACAACGAATTAGATGAGAAGTGAGAATTATGTGTATTATACAAATAGTGTAATCATTACGTACTTTCAAAATATTTTTTCCTTTTCTATTTCTTCTCTCTCTTTATCCACACACTCCCAACGCATGTTTTGAATCCTGTGTTGGTTGGTTTTATTTTAATGTCTTTTATCAATAAAAACTAATAAAATCAGGTAAGCATAATATGTAATATATAAATTTTCAGAGAGATATATAAGTAAATCCACTTGATACATTTTTCGGATCCAGCTTCGTTTTAGATATATTGATTAATGGGTTCATCATTCTCTGTCACTATTGGCGTTAGTATTATAACTCTCCAGATTTAGTTCCCAAATACCATGTGTCTGAAAATTGGTTGAATATGTAAACTATGGCCAGCTTTTCATATTCTGTTTCTGAAAACTTTATGCAGGCAACAATTGCAAGACTACGAGATAGTGGAGCAAAGTTGCGGGACCAAATCTTGCTGTTGAACTCGGAGCTCGAAATGGTTAGGATGCAGAGACTAGCTGAGAAGAAAGTTGTGGATGTCGAAGATTTGACTGGGGAACTAGGACGGAGGCTCAATGTATAAACCTTTATTAGCAGAAAGCAAGTGGCAGCTTCTGAGGTGGTGGATGAAATATTAGGTAAATCACAACCCCGTGCAACTAAAGGATGTTATTTCTGGGTATAAAACTTTTTTTCAAATTTTGCAATTTCTCTAAAGAAGCTGATTATTTAGGGTGACACCTTAAGCCTAAGCCTTCTTTTATTAAGTCCAGTTATTAGACCCCTATGCTTCCCCAGCGACGTGGGATACTCTTTCAAGCTTTTTCTACCGCTCTCCTCTATCTACTACTGGAATTTCTACTACCTTCCCATCTCTTGCAATTCCTGCTTGATTTCTCAAATATGTTTACACCATCACTCCCTATGGATTTGTAATCTTAGCTTATGCAAGCTGAACTAGATAGAGCTGTGAAAATCGACTGTGAAAAGGCTCCTGAACAGAGCTTATCTTTTCATTTGTAGGACTTCTTGGGCTGTTTGTGTTTGCATGTATGCATTGGTTGCGTGCTTTCAATTCCCTGGAAATACATTAAACTTTTGTCAGGAAGCAATATATTTTACATTTTTCGTGTTTTCTATACCCGTTACACTTAACTAACACCAGGACTAAGATACTATTTCATCTCATATTTTAACTTGTGAAAAGTTTTGGCTGATTTGTGATCTGTCAGAATCGGTGCGGAACATGAAAGCTATTCAGCAGGGAACGAGAAAACCAGGGACGTTTTAGCAAACTATTAGTAACAAAGACAATCTACGCCTGTTGCCTTGCCTTCCTCAATGGAGTTTGATTTCGAAAGGGAAGTGGAAACTGTATGGAGTTGAGCTACAAGTGTAAGCGTAAGTCAACATAACATGGACAGTAGCTCCTGTTATTTCATTATTCATTAGCCAATATATACATCCGTCCAAAGACTGACCAAAACTGCTGATATGGGGTCCCTTGTAAGAAGGAAGTCATCCAACTTGAAAAATTAAGCCAGCTCTGTACAACAGGGCATCTGAAGCAAGAACATTATTATCGGGTGCCTGCACCGGCTTGCCCTCTTTTCATAGACACTTTATGTTCAACAAAATGTCACCTTAACGGTCCATGGGAAGCTCAAGAAGATTATGTTTCCACTGCAGTAAGTAGGGTGGTACGTAACATGATACCATGCAGAGGCCTTGCGTGCGTTGACGGTCTTCTGGTTTACAGTTGCATTCAAGCCATTCCTTGGCCTCAAACTTTAAATTCTTCACAGATTGCAGAATTCTGTCTTTTGTGTCAAAGTATCTCCTGTTGTCACGCTGCAAATATGCTTCCCGGTTCCTTAGATTTCCGGTCAGTATCTCATCCTCACTCACAGCCCCACAATAATTCATCAATGTGCTCATTTTGTCCATATACTTCTCCTTGTCACTTAATGCAATTTGAAGGAATTCCTCAAAGCCCTCCACTTCAAGATCGGAATCGTAAGTGTCTGGAGCAATTCGTTCAGAAAAAAATACAAGTGTTCCTTATTTTTGCTGCTGACTCGAGGGTGGCTCGATAGATCACCACCAGAGCATTCATTTGGATGAGGCCTGCATAGTTAAGATTTCTTAGCCATCCTTATTTACCATTTTACTGACTAAAAGTTATAGTTTATTGCATGCAAATGAAATGGTCAATGTAAATTCGTCATAAAAGGGAGTGAAAAGTAGAAGATACTTTTTCTCCTAAGCCAGAGCTAATATACACAGATGCAACTTGATACGGTGAATACCCATCATCCCTCCATCCATTCCCGAGGCTTACACTATAACAGCCGTTATTTGTTATAGGATTGCTTTAAACGGCAACTTTCCTGATACTATTAGACATTCTAAGCCTATGGGGAAGGATGTAAACCTGTGGGAAGTATACCAGAGCAGTTATCCTATGATTCACCATTAAGCATATTATAAATTAAGGATCAGGACATAAAACTGGTAACAAGCATCACTAGAAGGTAACTCCAGATATACAACAATACATTTTCCCCTTTTGAGGGAAGACAATGCAATCGACCAAACCTTGCCTCTGTAGCAACTTTAGGATGCGGAGGATTCTCTCCGCCGGCGGTGTAGATTTGCATCTGCACTGGTGGAAGTCTACACTGACTAGCAAAGAGGACCATGACTTTTCCCAAACTCGTTTTCCGTTAATTTTTTTTTATCAACTTTCATATTTGAACATGCTCTAAATAACTTTTTTTTTTCTTTTTCTTTGGTATAGAGGGGAAATAAGAACATTACATCATAAACTCGCGAAGCAACTTCCCCCTTAATTTGGTGCATACAGTAATGAGAGGGTGTGTGCTGTCACTAAAGAGAAATCAAGGGAAAGGCTCGCTTCGGCCGCCAAGTTGGCCTCAACCATTCTGTATAGAGACAGACCAAGGCCGTGCTGCTAGCAGGCTGCGTACGCACAGCCGATCAAATCGAGATGCTCTAAATAACTTTTCCCAAAATTTTAAACAAAAAAAAAAAATCATATACTAAATCTCAGCTCAGGGAAAAACTCCCAAAAGCTTCCAAAGGTCATAACTCCTTATCCGAAACTAGTTTTGAGTCAATTTTTTTAAATGTAATTCTTGAAATTAAGACTAGAATAAACCTAACAATTTTTTTTTATAATATGCAAACGATAATGATAAAGCTTGAAAACCATATAATCTCTTGGTTTTAATTATTAAAAAAAAGCATTGAAATTGTTAAAAGAAAGTTATTAAAAAATAATTGACATTTTACATTTCTTTTGTTCTGTTAATGCCAAACCAGGAACAGAACTGAAACACATGAGCACATCTCTTAGAACTATTATCCTTTTTTCACAAAAGTGTGGAAAATATTCTTTTTATTGTGAAAAATATGTGAATTACTGTTGTACCTACCTTCCTACTCTATATATACCTACACACAGAAATAATAAAGTGATAACGAGTTTACCTGCTCTTCTTCTGCTCCTCCTTCTTCTTCATTGCCTCTTCTCCTTCTCTTGTTCCCTTCCTCCTCTTCCCAGTGAAAATTTTACATTAAGCACCTTAATTATATAACACGTTATCAACACGATCGTTCTCTACCCGAGCTTGAAGAAAACTAGTGCAGAAAATCCAGAAAAAAAAAAAAGCAGAACGAAGTGAACAGTTCGTCACCCACGGTTACTGTTCACTCGTAAGCATTCTGGGCCGTTTCTCGTCTCACCGCCACCACCACGGCCTTCCTCACGCTGTCGCCAACCTGACGCCACTGCTCCCATCCGCTTATGCCGCCGGACGCGCCGCCGAGAGGAGATGACCCGACGAGTGACTCGTCGGATCCACCTCCGAGCCTCCTTCCGACATTGCTGCAGCCACCAGCGAGCCTCCTCTGCGACGCCGCATCGTCCAGTCGTCGCTACCCTTATCCCGTGCCGCTTGCCGCCCTCGCGCCGCCACCTCAACCCACCAAGGCGAGTGACCCGCGAGTTGAAGAAGATGACCCGGATGGGTTGGAATGACCCGACGGGTCAGCGAGATTGGGCCAGCGCCTGACTGGGCTGGGGCACTCAGGACCTGGGCCAGCCGTGTGGGCCTTGGCCTGGACTGTTGCTTGGCCTGGGATTGGGTTGTGTCTTTGGCCCAGTCTAGGAATAATTAAAAAAAAGGGTAAATAATAAAGGTAAATAAAATCTGGAAATATATATATATATATATATATATATGGGTATAACTACGGTATTTATTTTGATACATGAAAATAAATGGTAAATGATGATGATGATGGTAATTCAACCCGAGATATAACCGAGCCGGATTAGTATTTCAATTTATGGTACAACATTTGCATCTCCATTTGTGTGCATCTTATGTGAGCATGTTATTATTATGCTATTATTAATACTGAAAGATTTATCGAGTAAGTGTATATTATGCTATTATTATTGCTAAAAGATTTATCGAGTAAGCATATATATTTTATGTTATAATGTTTTATATTCATTTTATATCTTTTATTATTACTGTAATTATGAAACTTGAATTGAAGGCCATTGAAATTTCCGGAAGAAATTTATCATGGGCATTAGATGCTGAAATGCATTTAAATACAAATAGTTTGGAAGGTACCATAAAAGAGAAGATAAGGCAAAGAGTGGAAGTCCTACTGCCAAAAGATCCAGCAGATCTTTGAGAAAAAAATCGAAGAAAAATATGTCCATCAGAAGATGGATATTGTATGACTATCAAAAGATGGATACTGTTCTTATCTTGCTTACCCTGAAAGTGCAAGATATATTGAATGATTTTATTTTATGTTCAGTTTAATTATTATGTGTTATATTTTATTTTATTATGTTTACTTTACAGTATGTTATAATCGTTTTTAGAATAATGGCTCAGGCATTTGTCTTGGAGACAATACAAAATGACATCCAAGGAAGAGTGGAATTACATGTGGATGTCAACTATTTCACATAACATATGATAGTACAATCTTAAAATGAGAAGAAGATTAATGCGCTCTAGAAGAGCATGAGTTTTAATAATGCGCTCCAGAAGAGCATGAGTTTTAATATACTCCTGAAGAATGCAAGTTTTACTATGATCGAGAAGATCATATATTTACGCTCTGGAAGCTCAAATACTCTTGAAGAGTACTGACACTCCTACTTACAGTAATAAAAGAAATTATTATGGATCCCGTCAAATTAACTCTGCCCTATTCCCTGAAACGGATAAGACAGTATAATTTGTGCCTGTGGCCGCAGATGAGATTATAATGGCAAAGGGAAAACATGCATATTATTATTGCATAATGGATCCATTACTTGAGAACATCCACATAGAGGAATTGTTCTCAAACAAAAGTTGAAATAATTATTTATCTGTTGGGTACAACATTGACTCTAAAACTCTAAGCCTCGTTGTTAATGTTGACCCTAACACTCTCGTTCCAGGAGAACCACATACCACCCATGTTGTTTTCTCCAGGTAGCTCAAACCGATTCGTTGGAGGAAAACGGAGTGGTATTACTCCATGATTCTCTGCAGGTTGCCACAAGGTTTCAATAATCAATACCATCTTGGGCTTGTACTGATTCTTCAGATCCCTTAAGGTACGCACGAAATCTTGAGATCTTCTGGCTACACCCTTGCAATTCCATAGTAACAATCGTACCTTAGGCCATGCAGGCGGTAACCCAGACACTCTCGGGACACTCAGAGCCATCATGGAAACTTGATAATAACTGCCCTGATTAAGAAATTGACAAGTAGGCTCTAGCTGGAATTCCTGCAATCTATCAGATATGAAAAACATATCAGAATTAGATGAACCATAAAAGGAAGCCCTTAGATTGCCTTGGTCTTTTAGGAAGAAAGTTTCTTCCATAGGAGTTACAAAGAACCTAGATGAATAAAGCTCATCAACAAAAACCAAACGAGGAATTGTTGCGAGTTCACTCGGTAATTCCTCTTGCTGTTCGTTCACCATACTATATGCTAACCTATTCCTTCTCCCTAGAGAGGCACCCTCAACAAAAAAGGCAGTAGCCGGGGAAGGCATTTTCTTATCTTGTTGTGTTTTTTTTTTTTATTTTTCCTGTCACTACCACATATATCTTTCCCCCTTTTTATAGTCTGATCTTAGTAAGCAAAGTGTCAGTTTTTCAAACATGGACCTCTTTTTCTCCAAAAAGATCCAAAAATTTTTTTAGTAATTAAAATTTGCAATATTTTTCAGAAAACTCCAAAGCTTTTCAATCTTCGAGGATTTTTTTTTGGATAATTCAGATCTTTTCCCAGCATGAGTGGCAGATATAAGCTTAAAATTGGCACATACAAAGCAGCCTGAAGCTGGCACCAACTTGAAGTTGGTTCATTGATTTATTATTTGGCATGACCAGTTGGGCCATCCCAGATCAATAATGATGCGCAAAATTTATTTGGTCATTCATTGAAAAACCAGAAATTTTTACAATCAATGAATTTCCATGTGTTTGTTTGCTGCGGAAAAACAAATTAATTGTTTGGCCTTTCTATGATGAGGTTGGCCTTGAATCACCAGCAAGTTTTTTGAAATAATTCAGGGACATGTACGCGGACTAATAAATCCTCCATGTTAATCATCTAGGTAATTTTATTATTTTAATCGATGCAACGACTAGATGGTTTATTGTGTGCTTATTAGACGCAAGTTGGCATATTGCACACTTATTATGAATAAGCCAATTGCGGGTACACATCCCTAATTATTTTATAAGACTATATGTCTTGATAATACTGGTGTATCTCTTTAGTGGATAATGTATATTGTTAGAAATAATGGTTGAACATCCTGTAGCATATGTTCACACCTAAAACGATCTGGGTGAATCGTTTATTAAATATTTCCAATTGATTGCAAGACCATTGCTAAAGAGATATTACTGTTTGAGAACATGGTATTTTGCACGCAGCAACACTTATGTGCATCAAGCCAAAAAAATATCATAAGATCTCCCCATTGGTTCATGGTCATGAATCTAGCATCTCCCATCTTCGGACCATTAGTTGTACAGTATTTAATGCTCCACCACAGCATAGTAAAACTGGTCCTTAAAGAAGACAGGAAATAGATGTTGGGTATAAAAATCTCCATCAGTTACAAAGTTGTTGAAACCATTAATTTGAAATTGGAGACTTATTTGCTTATTTGATGAAAGTGTTTACCCAACATCAGGTGGAGAAAATCAGCAGCTGGATCGAGATATTATTTAAATGCTATTCAATATCTATTTTTGATCCTCAAACAAATTTGTGTGAATCTGAAGTTCAAAAGATAATTCATTTGCAATATATAAGTAAGTCAATTGCCAGACATATTTATTTGAAAAGTGTGACCATATATTATATACCAGCTGCAAATGCTCTTGCTCAAAATTGATGTTCCTGAAGAACAATTAAAGTATGTAAATGAATCTAAAGTATGCTAGAACCGTAGAATATACTCGGTTCTAAAGAAAACAAAAATTCTCGATAGAGAAAAAGGAGCAAAAGGGATAAGAAGGCCCTGTGAGAAAATAAGACCTCCAATAGAGGTTCAAAGACCTCCAGTAGAGGTTCAAATTAGAAGTCCTCAAGAAGAAAAAAAATCCTCCAGAAGAGGTTTCTGACACAATTGATAAAGTTCCAGAAGTAACTCAAGTACCTGAAATAAAAGAATATGATGAGATCTCAATTAATTATACAGTGTCAGGAATAAGATGGAAACGATGTAAAATAACCGTCGACTGAATACTTGTTTTATTTATAATATAACGCTAAATAAAAGGTTAAAAGATGCAGTGTGTCCTTTTACTTTTTCGATTTCAATGTTTATGTTCCTTTCTTTTTTATTTCAAGCATTATGTCCCCGAACCTGTTTGAAATGAAACAGTGTCGTTCAAATTCCCTACAATTCCCGGTCATCCAATCACTGTCTGCCATGTGACTTGAGGGGTCGGGACCCGGCTGCCAGGTGGAAACTTTTTTTTATCCCCTCCCTCTATTTTCTGTATTTTTCGGATTTTTAATGTTTTGGAAGGAAAAAAAATAAATATTTTTTTTACTATGGGGAATTTTTATATAGAAAATAATTATAAAATTTTTTAACATTATCATTCTTTTTCCTCTTATTTTATTTTCTAATTCATTTAAAAAATCAAAAAAATAATATTATTATTGGAAAAAAATTATTATCATTTATGATTTTAAAATTAATAAAATCGTTTCAAAACCAGGGATATATAGAATTATTAATAGTTTCAAAATTATTAATAAAATTGTTTTAAAATTATTATCATACTAAATCCAAAATCGATTTAAATAAAAAGAGGTAACACTTTCCTAGAGAAGCCTAACTGATGCGTGGAGAAGCCTGCGGTGATGCTAGTTAACCAAACCGCACCATTATATTCCTAAAATCCCAATCAAAATTCCAATCTTCAATTCATAAGAAAGAAAAGAGGGAAGAAATTTCAATAATTATGTTTTTGTGGTGGAGCAAAACTGAGAGATGAGGAAGCCGTTGGTGGAGGCGTGGCCATTGACAACGGCGATGGTGGGCATGAGGAGGGAGATGAGGTCGGCGGCGAGGGAGCGGCGCTTGGAGGACATGAGCCGGTAGCGGGACGGTAGCGGGACAGGACGACGTCAGGGAGGGAGCAGAGCGGGCCCAGTCGAGGTCGTAGCCGTTGGAGAAGTAGATGCCTTGGGCGGTGGTGATGAGGGCGGAGGCCGGGGAGGAGCAGATCTGGCGGAGGCTAGGGAGGAGCAGATTGGATGGAGTCGAGGAGGGAGACGACGCTTCCGCTTCCTGCATTCGGCAGCGGGTTCTCCGTCACCGTCGAGAGGCGAGCAACATATGGTTTCACGTGTTGTTTTTTTTTTTTCAGATTCTTGTAATAACAAGCACCATGATCGTCCAAGAAGAAGAAGAAGAAGAAGGGGTTTGAATAATTTTTATGCCATGATTTTTTTAGCGAAAATATCTTGTGCCTGTTTTTCGTTTCTTGATATCATCCATCAGTTGATTTTTCTTGATCTTATCCATCAGCTGATTTTTCTCTGGATCTTATCCGTCGGAAAAAAATAATTTATTTTTTTCTTCCAAAACATAAAAATCTGGAAAATAGGGAAAATAGAGGGAGGGGATAAAAAAATTTTCCACCTGGTAGCCGGACCCGATCCCCCCCTCCCCCCCCCCCTCATGACACGTGGCAGACAGTGATTGGATGACCGGGAATTGCAGGGAATTTGGACGACATTGCTTCATTCCAAACAGGTTTGGGGACATAATGTTTGAAATAAAAAAGAAAGGGACATAAACATTGAAATCGAAAAAGTGAAAGGACACACCACGTCTTTTAACCCTAAATAAAATGAGGATCATGAACCTACATATGTTAGTGAATGTAGGCGCATAATGATTGGCCAAAATAGAGAGATATAACTAGGGCTGTGTTAGACTCGCTTGAGAAGCGAGAAATTTTCAGACCTGTAGTCCGTACACTAGATGGTGTAAAATTGGTCGGTCATAAAATGGGTATTTGTGCGTAAAAGAAATAGTGAGATATAAAGCACGGTTTGTAGCACAAGGTTTTACCCAAACGACCTGGTATTAATTGCGAGGAGATTTACTCCCCTGTGGTAGATGCAATTATTTTGATAAGTCTGGCATTATATGAAAAGAATTAGAAATGCATCTAATGGATGTTATTACAGCCTATTTTTATGGATCCATAAGTCATGACATATACATGAAGATTCCTGAAGGATCCAAGTTACCTGAAGCAACGAATTCCCGGGAATATACAAAATTAAGCTAAAATTGAACTTTATCTGGTTTAAACCAAATTTTGAGTATGTTTTATCGCATATATGCACTATCTTTTTCACTTATTATTGTTGCTTATGTTTATGATTTAGATACTATCTTTGTGATCTAAATATTTTTGGAACTCCTGAAGAAGCTTACAAATGAATGGTCCTGAAGTACCCTATCTAAGTGAAAATTTATATCGCTAGTAACATGAAACCTGAACCTTTTGCCATAAGCCTATTGGCAAGATATGATTTTACTATTATCTTTAGGATATAATAGATTAACCCTGTAAGCCCGAAGAGAATATAGTTGGTTTTGCAGATGCAGGTCTTTTATTTGATCCACATAAAGCACAGACGGACATCTACTACAACTTTACACGTGAAATTGCTATATCATCGGGACCACAAAAGCAAGAGGGTAAGGAAGATATTCCAACAACTAATTATGAAGATAATGCTGCCTACATTGTCCAATTAAAATAGTGATGTATCAAAAGTGATCGGACAAAGCATACGTCACCAGAAGTTGACAAAGATAATTGGCATGCAACGACATCAAGAAATCAAGAGAGGCCAAAATGAGGGAGAGTAGAATACGCACTGCACTCATTTTTCCTTCATCAAGTTTTTATCCCACTGAACTTTTTTTGGTAAAATTTTTAATGAGGCAGCTATTCAAAAGTATATTCTACCTAAAGTACAACAAAATTCAAGAGGGAGTGTTATGAAAAATATGTAAATTATTGTTGTAACTGTTGTACCTACCTTCCTACTCTATATATACCTACACACAGAAATAATAAAGTGATGAGGAGTTTACCTGCTCTTCTTCTACTGCTCCTTCTTCTTCATTGCCTCTTCTCCTTCTCCTGTTTCATCTTCATTATTCACACTATTAAACACTACAATTTATAACACTTTTTTTTCTTACTTTCAAGAAACAACATTTTCTATCGCAAAATTCCATTTTCCGACTCCATTTTCTATTTACCAAAGAAGAATAATAAATGTCACACTTGATTAATGATGCAGTGATGACAGAGAGATGGAAGCCTTTCTCATTTGGTGCTAATGGGCCACAAGTTTCTCATCTTATGTTTGCGGATGACTTAATGCTCTTTGCAGAGGCCTCTTCACGTCAAGTGCGGGTGGTGAAAGGAATTCTTGATTTATTTGAAAAAGCTTCTGGGTTAAGAGTTAGTTCAAGTAAGTCTCGGATTCTTTTTTCTGAAAATGTGAATAGTCGAAAAGCAAGGAAGCTTGCGAGTGATTGTGGATTTCTCTTGACAAAGGATCTGGGGAAGTACCTTGGGGTACCCCTTATTCATGGAAGGGTCACTAAAAGCATATACTGGAGTATAGTGGAGAGAGTTCAGAATAATCTTGCTAAATGGAAAGTCCAATCCTTATCTTTTGCAGGAAGACTTACCTTATGTCAGTCAGTTTTAACAGCTGTTCCAGGTTACACGATGCAGAGTACAAGGCTTCCTAAAGGGGTTTGTGATAAAATTGACCAAATCTGCAGGGGATTTATTTGGGGGGACAGTGAAGATGGAAGGAAAATTCATTTGATCAATTGGGAAGAAATCTGTCAACCTAAAGCATCGGGTGGTTTGGGTATTCGGCAAATGAACCCATGCAATGAAGCTTATCTTCTTAAGTTACTTTGGATTATGGTGACTAATCCAAGTAAACTTTGGGTGAGGGTGATGATGGCAAAGTACTGGAAATGTACTAATTCTGGGTTGGTCATGAAAAGCACTAATATTGTATCTCATTTGTGGAGGAATTTGAGGATGCTTTGGGAAAAGTTGAATGAGGGCTTAAGATGGGTTGTGTCAAATGGTGCGGATGTGGAGTTTTGGCAAGATTGTTGGGTAGAAGGGTGTCAACCACTAATCAATTATGTGAAGGATGGTTTGCCAAAGGAACTGCTGAAGATGAAGGTTGGGGAATACATTGGTGATGATGGTTTTTGGAAGGTTAATGAATTTGATATGTTCTTACCTGAGGATGTTGTACAACGCATCATTGTTATTCTTCCACCTGATAAAGAGGGCCCTGATGATGATTTTGCTTGGGCACCAGGGAGGAATGGACAATTTACTGTAAAATCAGCTTACCATTTTGTTGCAGGTGGAAGCTGGAATGATGAGGAAGCTTTGTGGGCAGCAGTTTGGAAATGGCCTGGTCCTGAAAGGGTAAGGAGTTTCTTGTGGCAGGTAGGTCATGAAAGAATTCTGACGAATGAGCAAAGAATGAAGAGGGGCTTGGCAGTATCTGATGTATGTCCCTGTTGTCACTTATTTGGTGAAAATGTGATGCATGTTCTTAGGGATTGTGTCGAGGCAAGGAAGATTTGGGAGGTGTTTATGCAAGGGAATGGGAGTGAATGGTTTTTTCATACACAATCTGTAAAGGAATGGATGATGCTAAATTTGAAGGGAAAGTAGAACTGGGTAGTGGATAAGGATTGGAGTTGTACATTTGCGGTAGTGGCATGGTTTATTTGGAAGAAGAGAAACAATTGGGTTTTTAACCCCGGTGGTTCGAACTGGACAGTTGAAGGATGTATAAGAGCAATTATGCTCTTCCTTAACGATATGAAGGCTAGTGTAAGCCGAAACAGATTGAGTCAGGTAAGTAGAAGGGAAGTGGAGATTGTATGGAAAAAGCCTATGGTGGGATGGTGTAAGTTGAATACTGATGGGGCTAGTAAAGGAAACCCAGGAAAGGCTGGAGTGGGTGGTGTTTTTAGAAATGAAAATGGGGATTTCATTCAGGCCTTTACAGGAAGTGTGGGATGGTGTAATGCCATAAGAGCTGAATTATGGGCAATCAAAATTGGGTTAGATATGGCATGGGATCTGGGGATTAAAAAGTTGGAATTGGATGTAGATTCAAGTGGTGTGGTTGAGATTATCTCTAAGGATTTGGACTACCGAAATGACTTAAGTTTGCTCTGTAACTGCACAGGGAGTGGGAAGTTAAGGTTTCTCATGTTTATCGTGAGGCCAACTTTTGTGCTGATTTTTGTGCAAACAGGGTATACATATGCAAGGTAGAATAGAGAAATACATGATTCCTTGTACTGAAGTCCGGTCTATTTTAATGAATGACCTGGCTGGAGCATTTGGCTCAAGACTTGTAAATACTTTGCAGTAATGAATAGATGGCCGTAAAGGCCCCATTTACACCAAAAAAAAAAAAAAGAAGAATAATAATCCCTATCTAGATGCACCCATCTCTTTAGTGCTTATAGTGGTTAATAACCTGAAAAGACCAGCCTAAATGGAGAGCAGAGGCCTGGATCTTAATACTGCTGTTGACAATGTCACATTTTCCGGGAGCACAAAAACGCCATAGCATCCGGATCTAAACATACGATCCAAGCAACAGGTCAAAAATCCAGGCAAAAAAAGGCATCAGGTCAAAAGAGCTGGAACACATTTTTTTGATGCAAAATTACAATGTTTCATCCACAGGCATATTCCTTACAAATTTCAATTTCCAATAGAGGTCAATTCATTCTTTAATTGTCTTAGGTGATCGGTATCTTTTGTTTGGATGTTTCTGTTCACCAATATACTGACAGTGTCCAGCTTTCCCAGCACACATATTTTTTAATGCTATAGCATGTCTAGTTTATTCAACAAGATCTTGACAGCCTCTTAGCTTCGCCAGCAAAGTATTTTTCTTTTCATGTTCTAGCATTAGCATGTCATTTGGGCAAACATAATGCAGAGGTAATCATTATATTTAATCCAAAGTCCAGGACTAACCTAGAAGCTCCTACATATTTTGTCAACTGTATTATCTAATCGTATCGAATTTTTAAATATGGCTGCCATTTATAGCGTTGGATATAAACCCAAAAGTAGAAAAACCTCGAGACTTTACTAATTTATTGAGGAGACAGCAGGTAAGAGACAGTCCGGGTTGTTATTAAATCATGCTCTAGCAGAATAGGTGAAGGCAGTTGTTGAAGAAGCCACTTGTCGTGATTTTGTTAAATTTGGCTATTATATGCTTTGAAACTGGAAACTATATACTATGCTACATATTGAAAATGTTGAAAAGTTTGAGTTATAAAAAAAAAAAAAAAATTGTTGAAAGTTCAGAGATTTTTTCTGTTGGGCTGCACAATTGGGAAACCAAAATCAGTTCACATTGATCAAGTTTTATTAAAGAATGAATTGACCTTTAGACAATACGAGGATGTTCCAACATCATGAACAGTCTAATTGCGTGGTGAACTGTACGATTCACATTCACAAAAAAAAAAAAAAAATTCAATTAGACAGCAGCATCTTGGAAGACAAGATGGGCTTTACGGTGGTAGAAAGTCCTGCTCTTCATATCTTCAACGAGATAGTTGGTGTCACCCTAAATAATCAGCTTCTTTAGAGAAATTGCAAACTTGGAAAAAAAAGTTTTATACCCAGAAATAACATCCTTTAGTTGCACGGGGCTGTGCTTTACCTAAATATTTCATCCCGTGCAACTAACTAAATCTTTTGGTGTCCTAATCCCATACCCCGCCCGGTTTAATTGACTTTGAATTATTCTTTATAATATAGGACTTTAGAAAAACAAGCTTAACAGAATAGTTTAAATTTGAATTAGATAATGTTTTATCTACTTGTAGAAAATGGAAGGGATCAAAGTTTAACATTGTAGTTTCTTTTTTCTTTTTTTTTTTTTTATATATATCTCTCATGAGAAAGCTTCTCATTTTTAGACGAAGCTTATGACTGCCAAAGTTTCTGTGAAGCAGTGACATTGTATTCTTTGTTTGTTTCATCTATTGCAAATAAAACCCTTTTGAACCAGACTGCAATATCAAACTAGACATGGATGCCAAGTCTTTATGGCCCAAATGAATCATAGCTTTTGAGTATGTGTATCTGTCTTGTATTCTCAAAATATTACATAATTTTCACCAAATTTCATTGGCGTTGAATTTCCTCATCAGTTGATGGGAAGGAGGTGGGATGTGTCCAGAGCAAACTCCTCTGTGACTGTAAGTCGATTTTGGATTTATATATTGGCGAGGGATCCATTTGACAAACGGGCAAAGGAAGAAATTGAGAGCAAGATAGTATCACTTCTTCAAGATTAGGGGAGAAATAGTGTGTAGATTACTGTAATATGCCTGACGGCAACTAGATGCTACTTTCATGATATTGATCCTTCTAGTTAACTAGACTTGCGATTTGACATGCTTTTTATGTACCGTCTCCTTGTTTTCATTTTTTGAGTGTTTTTCTTATTTGTTTTATGTTACAACTCTTCTCAATCGAGTTCCTCAAATGTCCTCCCTCCCTCTATTTTGGCTATTAAGGTAAACGATCTGATCTACCTTGCTTTTTCCACCGGATATGCGATTATTTTTTTGGTTTTTGTGCTTTGGAATGGAGTGAATCGGCGAATAGTCTATGATGCAAAAATCCACGGTTTTGATACATTCTTCAACTCAAATGATCCCATTAATGCTATTACATCTTTTTCCGTGGAAATCCTAATAACTATCCACAATCTTCAATTCTGAACCTTCTCAATTCACTATTAAGAGCGAACCCTGATCTTTTGAATGAAACACTAAAAGAGGTACAACTATGATAAAAACGATATCCTGTCAATATTTCTTTAATCACTCTGGTCCCACTCCATTAAGTGTATGTAGCACAGATAATTCTCATCACAGGCCGACTTTCACGTTCTATTGGGTATTAGGAGCGTTAACATATAATATTGTCGGGCCGACAATTTGGTGGAAGCAAAAATACATCATAGTATGTTTTTGTGGAGTTGAGATGACTGATAATGTAGTTTTTGCAAAAGTCTCCTCAGTTGTGGCATCCCAACATGACAGGGATGTGTAAATTCAAATTCCTTTAACATCCTGGTCAATTGCATGAACATAAGTTGTGGAAGTTAATGGTAGTGGGATTCCTTTTCTATAAGGGTTATCTTGATGGTAATGGAATTTGCATTACAGTAAACATGAAAAATTTATTAGAGAAAGGGTTCATAAGCAAGTAAAAGCAAATAAACTTCAGTTTTCAGGCAAGTGACAATGAATCATAAGCAAATTTCATACGGTGCAAACTTTCAGAAATTCAAGTATGTGGTAGTATAGGAGATAACTGCGACAAGGCAGCTTATTTCAGAACTAAAGAATTTAAATTTTGATAAGTGTGTTAAAATCTACCAGATGGAGTAGGCGACATTGATGCTTCAGAATCCTCATTTCCATTGTCAGGGGCATTTTCATCATAACCACTTTTCTGAATTCTCATTCAGGGAAGCATTGCCATTTCCTAGAACCGAGTTCTGAAATTTCTGTTACCACCAAAATCGCACCCTCCAGGATAAGGCCACGACGATGCGAAAGGTGCGATCGGACCCAGCCCCGATCAAGGGATATCCGGAACTTGCAAGGGTGAGCCCAAGTCTGACCTGGTCCAAGCATAAAATGGAGAGAGGCCCACAAGCCTGGGAGGATAAACCGAACGGACCAGTTGAGAAGCCCAGAGACCCTGGGATCTTCACAGACACAATCCAGCTGGCACCTACGGAAGGTACATTGGAAGACGGTCGTGGTACAAGGAGCGAAATTACGGACCCCCGGCGAGCAGCTTCAATTTCGGCTTCTAGTATGTATTGGGGAAGTTGTGTTGCTTTTCCACAGCCAGTCTCACCTGAGACCACAACCACCTACAAGATGGAAATCATAACCATTCACTCAATACAATAAAAAAAAGGTTAAACATTAGCCATCACCACAATCTTTAATCCAGTCCATGAGTTAGTCACAACCTTCATTTTTAACCAATTAAAGAGGAGAGAAAATTATGTATAAAAATGACAGATGAAAAAAGAATATTTTCCAATAAATATGTGTCAAAAAGTGCATAATGGTTAAGCAACTTCAACGAGGAAAAAGGAAATTGAAAGAGAGAAGGTCACAAGTATAAATCTCTTGCACCAATTTTATGAGCTCAGTGCTTCTATAGGTCTCTTGACAAAAGTATGGAAAAAAAGCGCCGGGCGTAGCCGAACCTTCTATAGATCACAGTCGAACCTTCGGCTCCGCTACCACTTGTTAGCAAGTAAAGCGTTGGAAGTAGCCCGCAAATCGGGGAGAAAACAAGCGAGGCCCAAGTGAGATCCACACTCGTGGGCTTGGACACCACAAAGTAACCCAAAACCTTAAGGCATTGGGTACATGGGTCCATTCCGCTCATATTTTACTCACTTGGTCTCTTTCTATCCGATGTGGGACAAGTACTCATAATTGAACACCCAACAATAACTTTGGCTGTTGAATTGATTATTTTTTGTTTATTCATACGTAAAAGCACATTCTTTTATTGGCCAATGATGAATGAGCTACATATGTCAATATCTTAAAACTTGCTGTCAGGTGGAAACTTCAATCCTAGGCCGAACGCTTGTTTACGGAGTGAATTTCCCTGAAGTCAAAAGGGACCCGTATATGCACATAAATCTTGAACGCATGAAAGCGAACATCCACCAGCTATTTGCCATAATTCAGCATGTCTTTATGAGGGCTTCCGAGCTAGGTGTCTCTATTGAGGACACCGATTTAAGTTTTCTCCAATTGACCTGTGAAAAAGTTGAATCATCCTGTGCGAAAACATTCAAAAGATACTGTTTCTTCGTTATGATTCATCCGCTGCTATACTCCAATCAAGAGAAATATGATTTTATTGATAAGCTGTATAGACTGTATAAGATGGAGCCGCGGATTTACCCAAGGAGGGTCAGGATGGAAGAGGGCGAAAGGCTGTGGACGGTTGGGCTGAAACTGCAAGAAAGTCAGCAAACGAAGCAGTAAAGGCTGCCCTAGACTTTCAGTCCAAAAAGCTGGATTTGTCATTTCCATTTGATGCTAATTGGAGAATTGCTCCGTTCTTACGTAACGCTATTCATCACATCGAGAGAAAACACAATACTATAGAGGTAATCTATTGTTGTTATATTTGTGTGATGTGCCAGTGATAAACGTAAATGCTTAATATCTACTTTCTCTACAGCCCAAGGTTCTCGAAGAGTTGGAGAGCATTTTTCCTCATATCCTCTCCAAACTCCACCTTCAAATGTGGCAAGCATTTGGAGAGTACCAACCGGGTCGCATTGATTATGGATTGCAGGTTATCCGACATTTCATGCGAGAACCGGGAGCCTTTGGATTCAAACTGGTATAGTTGTTCCATCAATCACAAGCCTTTTGGATTTTGATACATTTTGTCTGGAGTACATCTGGTATTTGAAAGAAGAAGAAAGGGCAGGAAACTGACCCTTAGTTTTGGTCTGACAGTGAAGCATGTAATATTGTACAAACAGTGATCCGCATGATAGAACAGATACCCCTGCACAGACTCTTGGTCTGGCAATTTTATTGTTGATGTAGTTTTTAGCTTAAACAAGTATTTTTTAGGTTTTGAGTACTGCATAAGGATGCTTTTAATCCACATTCTAGTCCAACTTCCACTGTAGTCTGTTAATGAAAGAATGGTCTCTTTATTACTTCATGGACGTTATTGGGATTTCATGACAAGAGTGTTCTTTTGCAGCAAAATCCGGGTCAGAGCCTCAATTGTATTTTCTCTGTCATCAGATCCTCGACGAAAATGATCCTTCTTTTTTAGCCAATGAGCTCTAAGATCTGTATAAATCTCTTGCACCAATTTTATGAGCTCAGTGCTTCTATATGTCTCTTGACAAAAGTATGGCAAAAAAGCGCCGGGAGTAGCCGAACCTTCTATAGATCACAACCGAACCTTCGGCTCCGCTACCACTTGCTAGCAAGTAAAGCGCCGGGAGTAGCCCGCAAATCGGGGAGAAAACAAGCGAGGCCCAAGTGAGATCCACACTCGTGGGCTTGGACACCACAAAGTAACCCAAAACCTTAAAGCATTGGGTACATGGGTCCATTCCACTTATATTTTACTCACTTGGTCTCTTTCTATCCGATGTGGGACAAGTACTCATACTTGAACACCCAATAATAACTTCGGCTAATGAATTGATTATTTTTTGTTTATTCATATGTAAAAGCACAATCTTTTATTGGCCAATGACGAATTAGCTACTTATGTTAATATCTTAAAACTTGCTGTCAGGTGGAAACTTCAATCCTAGGCCGAACGCCTGTTTATGGAGTGAATTTCCCTGAAGTCAAGAGGGACCCGTATATGCACATAAATCTTGAACGCATGAAAGCGAACATCCACCAGCTACTTGCCATGATTCAGCATGTCTTTATGAGGGCTTCTGAGCTAGGTGTCTCTATTGAGGACACCGATTTAAGTTTCTTCCAATTGACCTGTGAAAAAGTTCAATCATCCTGTGCGAAAACATTCCAAAGATACTGTTTCTTCGATATGATTCATCCGCTGCTATACTCCAATCAAGAGAAATATGATTTTATTGATAACATGTATAGACTGTATAAGATGGAGCCGCGGATTTACCCAAGGAGGGTCAAGATGGAAGAGGGCGAAAAGGCTATGGACGGTTGGGCTGAAACTGCAAGAAAGTCAGCAAATGAAGCAGTAAAGGCTACCCTAGACTTTCAGTCCAAAAAGGTCGATTTGTCATATCCATTTGATGCTAATTGGAGAATTGCTCCGTTCTTACGTAACGCTATTCATCACATCGAGAGAAAACACAATACTGTAGAGGTAATCTATTGTTGTTATATTTGTGTGATGTGCCAGTGATAAACGTAAATGCTTAATATCTACTTTCTCTACAGCCCAAGGTTCTCGAAGACTTGGAGAGCATTTTTCCTCATATCCTCTCCAAACTCCACCTTCAAATGTGGCAAGCATTAGGAGAGTACCAACCGGGTCGCATTGATTATGGATTGCTGGTTATCTGACATTTCATGCGAGAACCGGGAGGCTTTGGATTCAAACTGGTATAGTTGGTGATGCCATCAATCACAAGGCTTTTGGATTTTGATACATTTTGTCTGGAGTACATCTGGTATTTGAAAGAAGAAGAAAGGGCAGGAAACTGACCCTTAGTTTTGGTCTGACAGTGAAGCATGTAATATTGTACAAATTGTGATCCGCTTGATAGAACAGATACCCCTGCACAGACTCTTGGTCTGGCAATTTTGTTGTTGATGTAGTTTTTAGCTTAAACAAGTATTTTTTAGGTTCTGAGTACTGCATATGGATGCTTTTAATCCACATTCTAGTTGAAGTTCCACTGTAGTCTGTTAATGAAAGAATGGCCTCTTTATTTCTTCATGGACGTTATTGGGATTTCATGACAAGAATGTTTTTTTGCAACAAAATCCGGGCCTCGATTGTATTTTCTCTGTCATCAGATCCTTGACGAAAACCATCCTTCTTTTTTAGCCAAAGAACTCTAAGATCTGTATAAATCTCTTGCACCAATTTTATGAGCTCAGTGCTTCTATAGGTCTCTTGACAAGAATATGGAAAAAAAGCGTCGGGAGTAGCCGAACCTTCTATAGATCACAGTCGAACCTTCGGCTCCGCTACCACTTGTTAGCAAGTAAAGCGTCGGAAGCAGCCCGCCAATTGGGGAGAAAACAAGCGAGGCCCAAGTGAGATCCACACTCGTGGGCTTGGACACCACAAAGTAACCCAAAACCTTAAGGCATTGGGTACATGGGTCCATTCCACTTATATTTTACTCACTTGGTCTCTTTCTATCCGATGTGGGATAAGTACTCATACTTGAACACCCAACAATAACTCTGGCTATTGAATTGATTATTTTTTGTTTATTCATACGTAAAAGCACAATCTTTTATTGGCCAATGATGAATTAGCTACTTATGTCAATATCTTAAAACTTGCTGTCAGGTGGAAACTTCAATCCTAGGCCGAACGCTTGTTTACGGAGTGAATTTCCCTGAAGTCAAAAGGGACCCGTATATGCACATAAATCTTGAACGCATGAAAGCGAACATCCACCAGCTATTTGCCATAATTCAGCATG
The DNA here is from genome assembly GCA_028386065.3 of Turnera subulata. Taxonomy (NCBI): domain Eukaryota; kingdom Viridiplantae; phylum Streptophyta; class Magnoliopsida; order Malpighiales; family Passifloraceae; genus Turnera; species Turnera subulata. Next base: position 6,659 of record JAKUCV010002192.1, on the reverse strand, counting down.
TCTTTATGAGGGCTTCCGAGCTAGGTGTCTCTATTGAGGACACCGATTTAAGTTTCTTCCAATTGACCTGTGAAAAAGTTGAATCATCCTGTGCGAAAACATTCAAAAGATACTGTTTCTTCGTTATGATTCATCCGCTGCTATACTCCAATCAAGAGAAATATGATTTTATTGATAAGATGTATAGACTGTATAAGATGGAGCCGCGGATTTACCCAAGGAGGGTCAAGATGGAAGAGGGCGAAAAGGCTGTGGACGGTTGGGCTGAAACTGCAAGAAAGTCAGCAAACGAAGCAGTAAAGGCTGCCCTAGACTTTCAGTCCAAAAAGGTGGATTTGTCATATCCATTTGATGCTAATTGGAGAATTGCTCCGTTCTTACGTAACGCTATTCATCACATCGAGAGAAAACACAATACTATAGAGGTAATCTATTGTTGTTATATTTGTGTGATGTGCCAGTGATAAACGTAAATGCTTAATATCTACTTTCTCTACAGCCCAAGGTTCTCGAAGAGTTGGAGAGCATTTTTCCTCATATCCTCTCCAAACTCCACCTTCAAATGTGGCAAGCATTAGGAGAGTACCAACCGGGTCGCATTGATTATGGATTGCTGGTTATCCGACATTTCATGCGAGAACCGGGAGCCTTTGGATTCAAACTGGTATAGTTGGTCCATCAATCACAAGCCTTTTGGATTTTAATACATTTTGTCTGGAGTACATCTGGTATTTGAAAGAAGAAGAAAGGGCAGGAAACTGACCCTTAGTTTTGGTCTGACAGTGAAGCATGTAATATTGTACAAACAGTGATCCGCTTGATAGAACAGATACCTCTGCACAGACTCTTGGTCTGGCAATTTTGTTGTTGATGTAGTTTTTAGCTTAAACAAGTATTTTTTAGGTTCTGAGTACTGCATATGGATGCTTTTAATCCACATTCTAGTTCAAGTTCCACTGTATTCTGTTAATGAAAGAATGGCCTCTTTATTTCTTCATGGATGTTATTGGGATTTCATGACAAGAGTGTTCTTTTGCAACAAAATCCGGGTCAGAGCCTCAATTGTATTTTCTCTGTCATCAGATCCTTGACGAAAACCATCCTTCTTTTTTAGCCAAAGAACTCTAAGATCTGTATAAATCTCTTGCACCAATTTTATGAGCTCAGTGCTTCTATAGGTCTCTTGACAAAAGTATGGAAAAAAAAGCGCCGGGCGTAGCCAAACCTTCTATAGATCACAGTCGAACCTTCGGCTCCGCTACCACTTGTTAGCAAGTAAAGCATCGGAAGTAGCCCGCAAATCGGGGAGAAAACAAGCGAGGCCCAAGTGAGATCCACACTCGTGGGCTTGGACACCACAAAGTAACCCAAAACCTTAAGGCATTGGGTATATGGGTCCATTCCACTCATATTTTACTCACTTGGTCTCTTTCTATCCGATGTGGGACAAGTACTCATACTTGAACACCCAACAATAACTTTGGCTGTTGAATTGATTATTTTTTGTTTGTTCATACGTAAGAGCACAATCTTTTTTTGGCCAATGATGAATTAGCTACTTATGTCAATATCTTAAAACTTGCTGTCAGGTGGAAACTTCAATCCTTGGCCAAACGCTTGTTTACGGAGTGAATTTCCCTGAAGTCAAAAGGGACCCGTATATGCACATAAATCTTGAACGCATGAAAGCGAACATCCACCAGCTATTTGCCATGATTCAGCATGTCTTTATGAGGGCTTCCGAGCTAGGTGTCTCTATCGAGGACACCGATTTAAGTTTCTTCCAATTGACCTATGAAAAAGTTGAATCATCCTGTGCGAAAACATTCAAAAGATACTGTTTCTTCGTTATGATTCATCCGCTGCTATACTCCAATCAAGAGAAATATGATTTTATTGATAAGCTGAATAGACTGTATAAGATGGAGCCGCGGATTTACCCAAGGAGGGTCAAGATGGAAGAGGGCGAAAAGGCTGTGGACGGTTGGGCTGAAACTGCAAGAAAATCAGCAAACGAAGCAGTAAAGGCTGCCCTAGACTTTCAGTCCAAAAAGGTGGATTTGTCATATCCATTTGATGCTAATTGGAGAATTGCTCCGTTCTTACGTAACGCTATTCATCACATCGAGAGAAAACACAATACTATAGAGGTAATCTATTGTTGTTAGATTTGTGTTATGTACCAGTGATAAACGTAAATGCTTAATATCTACTTTCTCTACAGCCCAAGGTTCTCGAAGAGTTGGAGAGCATTTTTCCTCATATCCTCTCCAAACTCCACCTTCAAATGTGGCAAGCATTAGGAGAGTACCAACCGGGTCGCATTGATTATGGATTGCTGGTTAGCCGACATTTCATGCGAGAACCGGGAGCCTTTGGATTCAAACTGGTATAGTTGGTGATGCCATCAATCACAAGCCTTTTGGATTTTGATACATTTTGTCTGGAGTACCTCTGGTATTTGAAAGAAGAAGAAAGGGCAGGAAACTGACCCTTAGTTTTGGTCTGACAGTGATGCATGTAATATTGTACAAACAGTGATCCACTTGATAGAACACAAACCCCTACACAGATTCTTGGTCTGGAAATTTTGTTGTTGATGTAGTTTTTAGCTTAAACAAGTATCTTTAGGTTCTGAGTACTGCATATCGATGCTATTAATCCACATTCTAGTTCAAGTTCCTCTGTAGTCTGTTAATGAAAGAATGGCCTCTTTATTTCTTCATGGACGTTATTGGGATGTCATGACAAGAGTGTTCTTTTGCAACAAAATCCGGGTCAGAGCCTCAATTGTATTTTCTCTGTCATCAGATCCATGACGAAAACCATCCTTCTTTTTTAGCCAAAGAACTCTAAGATCTGTATAAATCTCTTGAACCCATTTTATGAGCACAGTGCTTCTATAGGTCTCTTGACAAAAGTATGGTAAAAAAGCGCCGGGAGTAACCGAACCTTCTATAGATCACAGCCGAACCTTCGGCTCCGCTACCACATGTTAGCAAGTAAAGCGCCAGGAGTAGCCCGCAAATCGGGGAGAAAACAAGCGAGGCCCAAGTGAGATCCACACTCGTGGGCTTGGACACCACAAAGTAACCCAAAACTTTAAGGCATTGGGTACATGGGTCCATTCCACTTATATTTTACTCACTTGGTCTCTTTCTATCCGATGTGGGACAAGTACTCATACTTGAACACCCAACAATAACTCCGGCTGTTGAATTGATTATTTTTTGTTTATTCATACGTAAAAGCACAATCTTTTATTGGCCAATGATGAATTAGCTACTTATGTCAATATCTTAAAACTTGCTGTTAGGTGGAAACTTCACTCCTAGGCCGAACGCCGGTTTATGGAGTGAATTTCCCTGAAGTCAAGAGGGACCCGTACATGCACATAAATCTTGAACGCATGAAAGCGAACATCCTGATGTTCAAAAAAAAAAAGCGAACATCCACCAGCTGTTTGCCATAATTCAGCATGTCTTTATGAGGGCTTCCGAGCTTGGTGTCTCTATTGAGGACACCGATTTAAGTTTCTTCCAATTGACCTCTGAAAAAGTTGAATCATCCTGTGGGAAAACATTCAAAAGAAACTGTTTCTTCGTTATGATTCATCCGCTGCTATACTCCAATCAAGAGAAATATGATTTTATTGATAAGATGTATAGACTGTATAAGATGGAGCCGCGGATTTACCCAAGGAGGGTCAAGATGGAAGAGGGCGAAAAGGCTGTAGACGGTTGGGCTGAAACTGCAAGAAAGTCAGCAAATGAAGCAGTAAAGGCTGCCCTAGACTTTCAGTCCAAAAAGGTGGATTTGTCATATCCATTTGATGCTAATTGGAGAATTGCTCCGTTCTTACGTAACGCTATTCACCACATCGAGAGAAAACACAATACTATAGAGGTAATCTATTGTTGTTATATTTGTGTTATGTGCCAGTGATAAACGTAAATGCTTAATATCTACTTTCTC
>JAKUCV010002191.1:5507-18821 GCA_028386065.3 Turnera subulata | reverse complement strand
CTTTGGTATGCTTCTTGATTGAGGGATTCAATCAAAAACAAGAGAGGGATTCTCTTGGCTTTACTCTTTAGGATTGATTTTTCTTATCAAGTGTTATTACTTGTGGTGATTAATCAACTCCTTGTATTCCTCATTATTTGTTGCCTAATCCATTGAGTTTAGGAGGTGAAGAATAGGAATACTAAACCCTAGTTTGATTAGAGATTGGAGGTCTTGGGATCAATTAGTTGCAGAGGTGAACCTAGTGGAATTCTAGGGTTGTTGCTGCATCAAGATGGATAGGAGGACACAAGAGTTGAGCACCAGAATGGATCAACAAGCGCAATCCATTCAAGAGCTTTCTACTGTAAGGGTGGCGCCAAGGGAGGAAGCACCAGCTGTTGATCAACCCCCACGCAATCAACAAACTAGGGAGGAGCCCAGAGTTGTTGTTGATGATGTTGAGGAAGTTAATCGCCCTGTGCTGTAAGAGTGCGCCAACTTCCCCCACCGCTTAGGAGAGGAGGAGGAGTCAACCTACCACCGCCAAGAAGAGGTCAATTATATGATGGAGATGATGAAGATGACCGAGAGCATGGTAGATATGGGAGGCGTGAGAGGGATGACCAAAGAGATCGTGGAGATAATGATCTTAGGAGCATCAAGCTTAAAATTCCTTCTTTCTAAGGAAAGGAAGATCCTGAAGTCTATCTCGAGTGGGAGAAGAGGGTGGAACTAATCTTTGCTTGCCACAATTACTCTGAAGAAAAGAAGGTACGATTAGCTGTGGTTGAGTTTACTGATTATGCTTTGGTTTGGTTGGACAAATTTGAAGGTGACAGGTTGCACCTTGGGGAGGATCCTGCTGATAGTTGGCTGGATTTGAAGAGGATCCTGATACGACAACACACCTAGCCGGTCCTAGAAGCACCTTCGTATCTAAAGTTGTCCCGATCTCAAATCACAACCAATCGTGCACTGTTCTTGCGCCGATGCTCTTCACCTCCTAACAATCCGTGCTAGGCAACAGATGGACGCGAAAGCCCCTCCACCTCCTAAACTCTCGGTGCTAGACAACAAAGAAACAAAGCACAAAGGATAAAACAAACAAAGAGACTCCTCTCTTTGGGCCGAGATTATTCAAGTTTAACTGAACTTTTTATTACTCAAATAATCTGTCTAACAATGAACCCCTAGGTCTCTATTTATAGAAGAACACACCTCCTCAAAATCGGTGAACAGTAATGTCGGTGAACAGTAACTTCCGTGAACAGTAACGTCGGTGAACAGTAAAGTCGGTGAACAGTAACATCCGTGAACAGTACGTCGGTGAACAGTAACGTCAGCTCCTCCTTGAACTCCAAGTTTTGGCACCTCCTCTCCTATTACTAGATGGACTAGGATTTAATTGAGCCCACATAACTTGGACACTAATTAAATCCTTACAATAATAAAATTAAAATAAAACTAGTTGATTTTAATTTGACAACTATAATTAATAAAATGGATATGTCGACACCTCCTTGAAGGTGGATTGATGTCGACTGGGCCCAATGTGCTCTCGAGTCAATTACTCCTTAATTGACAGCAAATTCTTGGGCTTCAGTTTCAGCTCCTCTCCAATCTTGATTTTCCATCTCTTCTTGAACTTCTTGTGAGTACGAATCTTGGATATGATTCGGAAAGTGAGCTTGTTGGAATACACAGTGAGCTTGTTGGAATACATCCAAGCTCCATGTTTGTCTCTATTGCTTCTTCCTTGGTCGCCTTGGCGTGCATTAGTCTTGCCTTGGTTTGCATCATTCCCTCTCTCCTCAAAGCGATTCGTCCTCGAATCGATACTCATCATGTTCTCCAATTTAGACATTAAAGGCATAGAAAAGGAACTTAAAACCTGATGCTCCCTTTTGATTGTAATCGGCGCCCCATATATAGATCCATCTTCGCCTAGGGGCGGCAATCCTTTAAGACAAGAAACATCTGTTATTTTGTTGATGGTGCGACAATCAACGCACATACTCCATGTACCATCCTTCTTGGATACTAGAATCACTGGTACAGCATAAGGACTCAAACTCTCCCGTACCAATCCTTTTGTAAGTAACTCGTCGACTTGCTTCTTAATTTCTTTGGTCTCCTCGGGGTTAGCCCTATATGCTGGCCGATTTGGGATTTGTGCTCCAGGAACAAAATCAATTTGATGCTCTATGCCCCGAATAGGCGGCAATTCTTTTGGTAACTCCTCTGGAAACACATCCAGAAAATCCTGCAAAACGGAAACAACAGAACTAGGAATGTCGGGATTAAGGTCTTTGTCAGAAAAATAAGCTCCCTTGTATAAGAGCACCAAAATATCCTTCTTTCCCGCACATGCCACTCGAAAATCCCTCATAGTCGCATAGAAGTTCTGTTTCTTTTTCCCCTCAGTTTTTCTGTCCAAGTCGACAATAGCTCTCTGTTTTTCTCCCTTAGTGTCAACTTCATTCGCCTGCTTTTCTTTTGCATAGTCCTCCGCTATCCTCTCATGCTCACCATGTTGTTGCAGCTTGGCTGCCTTTTCTTGCTTCATTGCCTCAGCACTCTTCTCCAAGTGCTTCTGATCATAATACACTTGTTGTGGAGACAATGGAGCTAACACAAATTTCTGCTCACCCATGGAGAAAGAGTACCTATTCTTGTAGCCATCATGCCATACTCGCCTGTCATACTGCCATGGTCTTCCAAGTAAAATGTGACAAGCATGCATGGGTATAACATCACATAGTACCTTGTCAGAATAATTACCAATGGTCATAGTAACAAGAACCTGTTTCGTCACCTTGATCTCACCCATGTCATTCAACCACTGCAGCTTATATGGGTTGGGATGCTTCGAAACGGCCAATCCCAATTTCTCCACCATCAAGGTGCTGGCTACATTCGTACAACTCCCACTGTCAATGATCACACTACAAGCTTTGCCATCGACATGGCATCTGGTGTGGAAGATGTTTTCCCTCTGCTCGGTCTCATCCTCTTTTAACTGTGCACTAAGAGCTCGCCTAGTCACTAGAAGCAATGGATCAGTTGCTGGCGCCTCTTGCACATATCGGTCTTCCACTGGTACATCTTCTAGCTCCGGCATATTGGCATATGGATCGGTTTCTTCATCATCCGAATAAAGCTCTCCCTCTCGAACATAGATCACTTTCTTGTTCGGACATTGAGAAGCAATGTGTCCAATACCCGCGCACTTGAAGCACTTCACATCCCGATGCTTAGTTGTGGAGGAAGAAGTGGTCGATTGGCTCGCCTTTGGGGTGGTTTTATAATCGGCCAACCTAGTCTTCTCCTCTCTCGGTTTCTCTTCTCGGTTGTATCTTCGTGGATTCCAGTTGGATGAACTGGAAGTGACATAAGGACCCCTGTAAGCCCTGTTTTGTAACTGTTTTTCCACCATGACTGCATTCTCGACAAGTTCTAGAATGTCTAGATTGTGTTGCAGCTCTACGACATTGGCAATCTCGGGCTTCATCCCAGCAAGAAATCGCGCCATTGTCGCTTGGGGATCCTCTTCTACATTCGCCTGAAGCATCAGTGCTTCCATCTCCTTGTAGTACTCGTCAATACTACGTGTACCTTGCCTTAATGTTTGCAGCTTCTTGTGCAACTCGGTGTAGTAATAGCTCGGTACGTATCTTTTCCTCATGATGCCTTTTAGTTCAGCCCACGTCTGGGGAGGTCCTTGTCCTGCACGACGCCTGTCCAACAAAAACTTGTTCCACCACTTAAGAGCATAGTCAGTGAATTCAAGAGTCGCTAAGTTAATCTTCTTTTCCTCGGAAAATTGATAACAGATGAAAATCATATCAACTCGCTGCTCCCATTCGATGTAAGCGTCTGCATCTCCTCTTCCCTGAAAAGAAGGTATCTTGATCTTGATGTTGTTCATGTTGTTATCGGTATTGCGGTATGGCTCCCAATCATTGTTCCTCCCATAATACCGATTCTGATATACTCCTCTTCCTCTCGGCACTCTGCCACCTCGCCCATATTCTTGGTAACGTGGCTGCCACTCGTCCTCTACCCACACTTCATCTTCTAACTCGCCTTCCAAATGTCTCCGAGGTTCAGCTTGTTCCCGGGGTTCGGGCATCTCACCCCTTCGCTGAGGTCCCTCTGCTATTGGCGGGTCTTGTTGCTGTTGGCGTGGAGGAGGCTGCTGCTGTTGCTGTTGACGTGGTGGCTGCTGCTGCTCCCTCTCGACGACCAAGCTTGCAAGCATGCGCTTCAGCTCCGCCATGTCGTTGTCTTGTTTGCGCCTATGCTCGGCAAGCTCATCAGATTTATCGAGCAACTGGTTCTTGAGACGGAGAACCTCATCCCGCAATGCTCTCCATTGTAAAGACTCTCCTTGTCCGTCTTGCTTGCTGCTCTCCGAGTTCTGGCTATTTGGTGACTGCGACATTGTCTTGAGCTAATAACCTCAACTACTCTTGCAAACGATTCTCGGTAATCAAATACTTTATTTCTCTCTCTTTCTTTCTTTCTTTTTTTTTTTAAAAAAAAAAATAATAATTGCGGCAGAATAATAATCAACAGGAAAAAAATAAAAGGATAGTTGATTGATTTGATAACCTGAGCTCCGCTACCAAAATTGATACGACAACACACCTAGCCGGTCCTAGAAGCACCTTCGTATCTAAAGTTGTCCCGATCTCAAATCACAACCAATCGTGCACTGTTCTTGCGCCGATGCTCTTCACCTCCTAACAATCCGTGTTAGGCAACAGATGGACGCGAAAGCCCCTCCACCTCCTAAACTCTCGGTGCTAGACAACAAAGAAACAAAGCACAAAGGATAAAACAAACAAAGAGACTCCTCTCTTTGGGCCGAGATTATTCAAGTTTAACTGAACTTTTTATTACTCAAATAATCTGTCTAACAATGAACCCCTAGGTCTCTATTTATAGAAGAACACACCTCCTCAAAATCGGTGAACAGTAATGTCGGTGAACAGTAACTTCCGTGAACAGTAACGTCGGTGAACAGTAAAGTCGGTGAACAGTAACATCCGTGAACAGTACGTCGGTGAACAGTAACGTCAGCTCCTCCTTGAACTCCAAGTTTTGGCACCTCCTCTCCTATTACTAGATGGACTAGGATTTAATTGAGCCCACATAACTTGGACACTAATTAAATCCTTACAATAATAAAATTAAAATAAAACTAGTTGATTTTAATTTGACAACTATAATTAATAAAGTGGATATGTCGACACCTCCTTGAAGGTGGATTGATGTCGACTGGGCCCAATGTGCTCTTGAGTCAATTACTCCTTAATTGACAGCAAATTCTTGGGCTTCAGTTTCAGCTCCTCTCCAATCTTGATTTTCCATCTCTTCTTGAACTTCTTGTGAGTACGAATCTTGGATATGATTCGGAAAGTGAGCTTGTTGGAATACACAAAGAGCTTGTTGGAATACATCCAAGCTCCATGTTTGTCTCTATTGCTTCTTCCTTGGTCGCCTTGGCATGCATTAGTCTTGCCTTGGTTTGCATCATATCCTAAGGAAGAGATTTCTTCCCCGATCATACTATAGGGAGTTGCATCAAAGACTCCATGCATTGCGCCAAGGATCTAGGAGCATTGAAGAGTATTACAAGGAGATGGAGAAGCTCATGATCCGAGCAAAGATTGATGATGATAGGGAGACTACTATGGTGAGATTTCTTGCTGGAATGAACAAGGAAGTTGCTCACCTTGTTGATTTGCAAAATTGCTTAGACATGGAGGAGAAGTTGGCGACTGCCATCAAAATAGAGAAGCAATTGAAGGAAAAAGTGTCGAGGAGTTCTTATTCTGCTTCTTATTCATGCAATTGGAATTCAAGGTGGTCTGTGAGGGATGGGAGGCAACAAGAGAAGCCAAGAGAGGAGAAGGCTAGGGCTGCCGATTTCAAGACATCCCTTACTACATCCAAGACGAGTTCCTCTACGTCCTACAAGCCGAATACTGCTACCCCTACAAGGAAAATCAAGTGCTTCAAGTGCTTAGGGTTTGGACATATTGCATCTCAATGTCCAAATAAGAAGGTAATAGTTGCTAAAGGTGGCGAGTTCTTTTCTGATGATGAGGAGGAAGAAGTCGATCCTACTTTACTTGATATGCCCGAATTGGAGGATGTTCCAGAGTATGTGGCTGATCCTGAGGAGATTCCAAGAAGATTGAATGTTACAAGGCGTGTTCTTAATCTCAAGTCAAGAAAGAGGGGATTGAGCAAAGAGAGAATATTTTCTATTAAGAAGCCTTGTGAATGATAAAATTTGTAGTGTGATCATTGACGGTGGGAGTTGCACCAATGTTGTGAGCACTATGCTTGTGGAGAAGATGGGATTGGAATGGCAAAAGAATCCATAACCACATAAGCAACAATGGCTTAATGATATGGGAGAAATTCGAATGAATAAGCAGGTTTATTTTTATTTCTCCATTGGTCGATACACTGATACTGTTTTGTGTGATGTTGTTCCAATGCAGGCAAGTCATATCTTGCTTGGGAGACCATGGTAGTATGATAGACGAGTAGTGCATGATGGATTTAAGAACATGTATTCTTTTACCATGGGGGAAAGGAGAGTATCACTTGCACCATTGCCTCCAAAGGAAGTGTATGAGGATCAAATGTTTCTAAAGAAAAGCATAGAGGAGTGACAAAAGGAGAAAGATGCCGCCACTAGCAATAGTGAGGTTGAGAGGATGATAGAGAATCATGCAAAAGGAGAGAAAAAGAAAGAAAAAGAGAGAGAAAAAGGTAAGGGTGTTGTCGACACCAAAGAGAGAAAAAAAAAAAGAGGGAAATAAGAAATAAAATTTCTATGCATCTATGAAAGAATTGAGAGTAGCTTCTGAAGAAAAGAGAGGAGTGTTAGTGCTCCTATTCAAGGGTGCTTATTTTAATCAAGTTGATCTTAACCCAAATTTGCCTAGTTGTGTTTTCTCTTTTGCAGGATTATGTGGATGTCTTTCCAGAGGAACTACCTAGGGAGTTGCCGCCTTTGAGGGGCATTAAGCATCAAATTGATTTCATTCCTAGCACTCAAATTCCAAACCGGCCAGCATATAGAGCCAATATGGAGGAGACAAAGGAGATCCAAACACAAGTCGAGGGCTTGTTATCTAAGGGGTTGATTCGTGAGAGCCTCTCTCCTTGTGCTGTACCTATGATTCTAGTGCCAAAGAAGGAGGGAACATGGCGCATGTGTGTGGATTATCGTGCCGTTAATAAAATAACAGTAAAGTATCGCCATCCTATTCCGAGGTTAGATGATATGCTTGATGAATTACATGGTGCATGCATATTTACTAAGATTGATCTCATGAGTGGATATCATCAAATTCGCATGAAAATTGGAGATGAATGGAAGACTGCATTTAAGACTAACTATGGGTTGTATGAATGGTTGGGAATGCCTTTTGGTTTAACTAATGCACCTAGTACTTTTATGCGCTTAATGAATCATGTCTTGCGCCATTTTAAAGAAAGTTTGTTGTTGTGTATTTTGATGATATTTTGATCTATAGCAAGAATGTTGATGAGCATATGGAACTTCTTAGGCTAGTATTGGATGCACTTAGGGTTGAAAAGTTATTTGCTAAGCTTAAGAAGTGTACATTCTGCATGGATCGTGATGTCTTTCTTGGTTATGTTGTTAGTGTTAGAGGGATAGAAGTTGATCAGGAGAAGGTAAAAGCCATTAAGGAATGGCCCACGCCTACTACTTTGTCTGAGGCAAGATTTTTTCATGGACTTGCTAGTTTTTATTGAAGGTTTATGAATGATTTTAGTACCATTGCTGGACCATTGAATGATATTGTCAAAAAGGAAGTTGGATTTATGTGGAGTGATGTACAGGCGCAGGCATTTGCGACTTTGGAGGAGAATTTATGTTCTGCTCCTATTCTTAAATTGCCTAACTTTGATTCTACTTTTGAGATTGAGTGTGATGCCTCTGGAATAGGCATAGGTGCTGTTCTTTTGCAGGAAAAGAAACCTATTGCTTACTTTATTGAGAAGCTGAAGGGAGCTCAACTCAATTACTCTACCTGTGACAAGCAGCTTTATGCATTGATGAGAGCACTACAAACATGGCAGCATTACCTATGGCCTAAGGAATTCGTGATCCACATTGATCATGAAAGCTTGAAGTATTTGAAAGGGCAAGGTAAGCTGAATAAGAGGCATGCCAAGTGGCTGGAATTCATTGAGACATTCCCTTATATGGTGCGCTATAAGCAAGATAAGGATAATGTGGTTGCTGATGCATTATCTAGGAGGTATGCTCTAATCTCTTCTCTTAGTTCTAAGTTGATTGGATTTGAGTATATTAAGGACTTGTATAAATCTAATCCTGACTTTGCTAATGTGTATGATGCATGTGAACAATCTGGTTTTCAATAGTTTTATAGGGATAATGGGTATCTATTTCGTGAAAATAAACTTTGCATTCCTGCTTGTTCTATGCGTGAGCTTTTGGTTAGGGAATCTCATGATGGTGGCTTGATGGGTCACTTTGGTATTGCTAAAACCCTTGACATTCTACAGGAACACTTTATTGGCCTAATATAAAGAAGAATGTTGAGCAGGTTTGTAATGGGTGTGTCATATGTCGACATGCCAATTCTAGGGTGCAACCTCATGGGTTGTACACTCCTTTACCTGTTCCTGATGTTCCATGGACTGATTTATCTATGGATTTTGTGGTTCAATTGCCTAGGACAAGGAAAGGTCGTGATAGCATCTTTGTTGTTGTTGATAGGTTTAGTAAAATAGCTCATTTTATTGCTTGTCATAAAACTGATGATGCTTCACATGTTGCTGATTTGTTCTTTAGGGATGTAATTCGTTTGCATGGCATTCCTAAGACAATGTTTTTTGATAGAGATACTAAGTTCTTGAGTCACTTTTGGCGAGTTTAATGGAGTAAGTTAGGAACCAAGTTGTTATTTTCTACTGCTTGTCATCCTCAAACTAATGGTCAAACTGAAGTGGTTAATAGGACTTTAGGATCTTTATTGCATGCTGTTATGGGTAGGAATTTGAAAACTTGGGAAGACTGTTTGCCATTGATTGAGTTTGCTTATAATAGGAGCATTCATTCTTCTACAGGTTATTCTCTATTTGAGATTGCGTATGGTTTTAACACTAATCCCTTTGGATTTGTTGCCTTTACCTTTGAAAGAGATTGTTAATGTAGATGGGCATCAAAGGGCTAAGTTGGTTAAGACTATTCATCAGAAGGCTCGAAAGCACACTGAGGAGAAGAACACTAAAGTGGCACAAAGAGCTAATCGTGGACGCAAGCTTGTTAAGTTTGAACCTGGAGATTGGGGTTTGGGTGCACTTTAGGAAGGAGAGGTTTCCTCATCCTAGGAAATCTAAATTGGATCCAAGAGGAGATGGTCCTTTTCAAGTGTTGGAGCTCATCAATGACAATGCTTATAAGATAGATCTACCTGGTGAATATGCTGTGAGTGCTACTTTCAATGTTGCTGGTCTTTCTCCCTTTGATACTGCAGGTTTAGATTCGAGGGTGAATCCTTTTGAGGAGGGAGGGAATGATGCAAGCAAGCAAGCACCAAGTGGAACTAATGATGGAGATGGCGCTATTAGCTTTCCTCAAGGACCATTCACACGGGCTCGATTGAAGATGATCAAGAATCACATGCTGCAGTCAAGAATTGCAAGAAGACAAGAAGGCCAAGCTTGGAGAGGAGTACATGAAGACACCAACATATGTTTCAATCATTGGAGAAGAAGCCTAGTCGACTGGAGCATGTGGACCCCATGTCGACATACCCCTAGTATTTTTATAATTAAGTTGCCGATTTTATTATATATAAAACAATAAATAATTTCGGCATTGGGTCTTTTAATTATTGGGTTATTACTGTTATTTGGGTCATAAATAATTATGGGCTTTAGTTATTTAGTTGGGTTTTAATTATTCCATTATGTTGATGGATTAGAAAAGTCAAAACCCAGTCAATAGAGGACTTGTGTGGCCGACTTGGCCAAGGAGTTAGAAGACAAACTCCAAGTCGACAAGGAAGGCTTTTGTGGCCGACTTGGGTGCCTATATATAGGGTGTTTAGGGTTTTATTTTAGAAACACATTATTCTTGCTATTTGATAATAAAAGTTTGAGGTTTTTTACCTTGGTTATTTGGAAGTTAGAATTGTTTTCTTCTTTTTTATTTGAGGGATTGTGTTTACTTACCAAGTGATTGATTTGCTTGTGGCGTATTCAAGATTCCTAGCTTTTATTACTCTATTGTTGCTTAATAACTTCGCTTTGTTCTGAGGTGATAGAGGTAATTGCTGAAACCCGAATTTGGTTGAATTAGTTGTTGATCTTGAAGACTTTGATTAATTTGGAGGTGCTATCTAGCTTTGTTCTGGTAGTGTTGCCATATCAAGGATGAAGATCTTTCTTGAAGGAAATGATCTGGAAATATGGCATATTGTGTAGAATTCCTACAGTAGACCTATGAGGATATGCATTTTTGGACTGAAGAGGAAATGAGGAGAGCAAAGCTTGATGCTCAAGCCAAAATGTTCTTTTATGTGGAATTAGTAAAAGTGAGTTTCAAAGAGTAGGATCCCGTGAAACTACACATGAAATCTGGAAACTCTTGTGTGTCACTCACGAAGGCACAAATCAAGTCAAGAAGTCAAGGCTCAGTCGCTTGATGAGAGACTATGAGCTATTTTGGATGTTTCCTGGTGAAACCATCCAAGTGATGGATACTCACTTCACCATCCTTTGCAATAATATTGCAACACTTGGAAAAGTAATCACTCATAGAGAGAAAGTTGCAAAGATTCTGAGGTCACTTCCCAAGAAGTGGGAACTGAAAGTTACAGCCATTGAAGAGGCTCAAAACTTGAATTTACTCTCTTATGATGAGTTTATTGGCAAGCTAACTGTCCATAGTTCTAAGCTTGAAGAAAGAGAACCTAAAAAGAAGGATGTGGCCTTGAAAGTGCAAGAACCAAGTGATGATGAAAGTGATCCCGACGTGGCTCTTTTCTCTTAGAAGGTTGCAAGATATCTCAAATTGAAGAGACAGCCCGAAGGAAGGAATCCTAAGGTGTAAGTATCCGGTTCATGCAATTGACAATCAAAAGCACAAATACAACATGTATGCGCATCAGAAATACCGGATACACATGGAGGATCCATGTGAAGGGAGTTAAACCGAATAACAATTTTTACATACCTTGTTCGGTTGAGGTCTTTCACCCAACTGTAGAACCGAATCAGCTAGAGCCAGACAAAGGTCTCGCCCCTCTACGGTATCCACACGAACCGTCGTAACCGGCTGAAGAACGTCTCACGACTTCAACCCGAGCTCTCCCGAACTGGTGTGCTAGCAACAGATTTTCGGGAGTTGTGTTTTAGGTGTTTAGTGTTCTTCCTTCTTAGACAAAGAAGAAGAAGCTAGTGTGTATGTGTTTTTGCTCTGAAAAACTCAAACAAGCAAGAGAAGAGCAAGAGAGTGATCTGATCACAAAAGGTACTCTACCTCTCTCTTTTCCATAATGCATAAGTGATAAGGCTAATGGCCAACACTAGGCCCCAAAGACCATGACCCTCATTATCTTGTCTCCACTAATGCATAATCAGATAACACACCACCATACCACTAACTCTGGTCAATAATTCAGATCATTATTGTACCAAAACGACCCTGGTCCAACCACACTTTGGTTCAACCATGGTCCAACCACGGTTCAACTACCTGCTCGAATCAACGGCTGTATGTGTGTGACCCTGTAGGCACTTGTACGTTCAACAATAATCGTAAAATCTCATTTTACAATTATAAGCAAAGAGCGGCGTCTAGCAACACATCATTGCCACCCGAACGAGAAGATCAATACTGATTCCACGTGCCTCGGAACATGTCATCGTCCCTTCGTCCCATTATCAAGATTAAACACGAGACATGGAATATGTCAATCTCGTATATGTTTAATCTCGGTTTCTTGATCCTCGAGTTAACCGGTAAAACGGATACTAATGATATCATATATCATTATCCGAGCATGGCCATGCATTTACGGTTCTACTCTATCAAGAAACACTCCGACAATATACCCGTTATATGGGTTGGACGAATCCCCTCTGGATCATACAAAACCCACTACACTGATACGGCAACACTACCAGAACAAAGCTAGATAGCACCTCCAAATCAATCAAAGTCTCCAAGATCAGCAACCAATTCAACCAAATTAGGGTTTCAGCAAATACCTCTATCACCTCAAAACACAACAAAGGCGTTAAGCAACAATAGAGTAATAAAAGCTAGGAATCTTGAATATGCCACAAGCAAATCAATCACTTAATAAGTAAACACAATCCCTCAAATAAACAAGAAGAAGTCAATTCTACTTGCAAATAAACAAGGTAATGAAAACCTCCAACTTTTATTATCAAATAGCAAGAATAATGTGTGTTATAAAAAGAACCCTAAAGACCCTATATATAGGCACCCAAGTCGGCCACATGAGCAACCCTTGCCGACTTGGAGTTTGTTTTCTAACTCCTTGGCCAAGTCGGCCACACCTCTCCTAGTTGGACTAGGTTTTGACTTTTAATCCAACAACATATTGGACTAATTAAACCCAACAAAAATAACCCATAATTGTTTATGACCCAAATAACAAAATAACCCAATGAAATAAAAGACCCATGCCGAAATTATTTATTATTTTATATAAAATAAAATCGGCAACTTAAATTATAAAATAAAATGGATATGTCGACATGGGACCCACATGCTCCAGTCGACTAGGCTTCTTCTCCAATGACAGAGACACATGTTGGTTTCTTCTTGTACTCTTCTCCAAGCTTGATCATCTTGTCTTCTTGCAATTCTTGATTTATCAAAGCATGAACAAAGTGCAGCATGTGGTTCTTGATCATTTTCAATCGAGCCCGTGTGATTGGTCCTTGAGGCAAGCTAATGGCGCAATCTCCATCGTTAGCTCCACTTGGTGCTTGCTTGCTTGCATCATTCCCTCCCACCTCAAAAGGATTCGCCCTCGAATCTAAACCTACAGTGTCAAAGGGAGAAAGATTAGAAACATTGAAAGTAGCACTCACAGCATACTCACCAGGTAGATCGATCTTATAAGCATTGTCATTGATGCGCGCCAACACTTGAAAAGGGCCATCCCCTCGCGGATCCAGCTTAGACTTCCTGTGATGAGGAAACCTCTCCTTCCTAAAGTGCACCCAAACCCAATCTCCAGGTTCAAACTTAACAAGCTTGCGTCCACGATT
>JAKUCV010002189.1:0-19216 GCA_028386065.3 Turnera subulata | reverse complement strand
ACCAAGAGCAGTTTGAAGATTTAAAAGTTCAACATCTTTGGCATCGATTACACTCATACAATGTGTAAGCTTTTGGTTCAGATCTTCAATCACTTCTTTGGACCTCTGTATTTCATTGCTGTTAGTCATTCTGACTTCTTCTTGACTCGCAAGTGCCTGTTTCAGAGCTTTCTCCAAATGTATTGTTCGTGCCTTTAGATGTTCATTATTCTCACGTAGCTCTTCAATAATCTTGCTGTCCTCATCCATTTTCTCAGATTCTTCAGATTCCTGGGCGAGACGAGGGGAAAAAAGATCTTTTAACATTTGACTGCAGAAAGTCACTTAATGATACCACATTATCAAACTTGCTGTAAAAAAATATGCATATTCAAGCACACAATTATATACAGCATTAACGCAGCATAAATGAGTCCCAGTAAGAACTTTTGGCATGATATAAGAAAAATCAGTTTTGGTTGGGGCCTGAATATGCAAAACCGCAAACTGCAACTCCCATTGAACCAACTGGGAGGATTCTATCACTTTAACTAGTAACTAAATTGTTACAAATGCCTCAAACCACATAGATTATAGACATTGCGACATTATCATAGAAGAGAGAGAAGCAAAAAGAGGGGAAAAGCTCTCTACTATCCTGCAAACTTTATGAGAGAAAGATAAAAAGGCAAAACTCAAACAATAATGAAAGAAACATCTTTGCTAGCCAAGCTCATAACTTAGAAAAGATAAGTGAAAAGATGAGGAGAAGTCAGAATACGACAGCAACCTTTTCTAACAAATGCTGCTTCAGACGGGTCAACTCTTGAACTGCTTTGTCTTTTTCACGGCGTGTTTCATTCAAATCTCTCTCCAATTTTTGCACTGATAGCTCAAGTTCTTCCTTTCCTGCAAAACATCCAGATGAATCGACCATCTGGGTAAGAAAATTAACAATCAATTAATATAACTAACGGGGTAGAGAAAACTGCGATAAAAAACTTCCTCTCATCAAAATATGAGAGAGAAAGAGAGGGAGAGAATAAAGTCGGACTACCCCATGAGAAGAGGATTTTTCAGGTAAAGAGCTCCTCATCTTTTCCAAAGCTGCCTCAAGTTCATTTTTTGCAATCTACAGAATGGTGAATGTGAGCAATAAAGATGCAAATCTGTTCTGGACTACCATAATGCCAGACTTCTAGCATGAAATACACAAGATTACTAACCTTGAGGCTAGTATTTTCCTGATTGAGGGTTGCAATTGCTCTTTTCAAGCTCTTTATACTTTCATTGGCATCTTCATCTTCCTGTCTACTCAACTCTGTTTGCAGTCTTCTTATCTCAGATGTTTTATCATTTAACTGACCATGTAATTTGCTCATCTCGAGAGAGGTCTGAAAATCATACAGAGAAAAATATATCAAAGTTATAGGGAAACAAAAAATATTCCATGAGAACAGGAATCTCCAAAGCATCGCAAAGTTTCATGCAAGAAAACAGTGATCTGTGTTGTAGGTTCACCTCAAATATTCACCAGAGAATGAACATAAGTACCACAGACCAAAAAAAAACGATAAGTAAATGTCCTTATAGCACTCACACTGTGCATGTCAGCTTTAAGCTTGCTGAGCTCCTTCCGAAGTGCTTCATTTGAATTATGCTCCTCTAAAAATTAACCAGTCCAAGAGAAAAGAGGGAAAGAGAAAAGAGGAAAGTGAAACTCTTACCAAATAATGCATTAGAAATGAAATAGGAGATTGAGATGACAAACAATAGCTCATGAATGTATTTTGCTAATTGCCAAAATACCTTGTATCTTGAGCTGTACATCTGCAACTTTATTGCGTTCCTTCTCAAGTTCAATTTGAAGCTTTTTCAGTTGCGACTCATGAGTAGCTTGCATTGCCGCCAGGGACCTATTTTTCTCCTCTAGCAAATCTACGAGCTCCTAGAAGGGATTCACATATCTGTCGTCAAGTGCACTAATTTAAACAACAACAAAACCACGCAAAAGGACAAGGTTTGCATTGCCATATGATTAGCAACCATAAAACAATAAAGAAGGAGGACACTCTGCTCTTGTTATCAAATTCATTAATTGTTTAAAACATACCAAAAATGAAGCAATGTGATGTAGAATATCTAGGCATACCTAGCTGATAAAATTATCAATATTGAAAAGAAAAGAAACATCAGAATGATGATAGAAGCAGACACAGCAAATTAAGGGCATACACCACTCAGCTAATGATATACGCAACAAAAAAGATCACTCAGAATTTAACAATTTATAGGTAGAAAATCAGGTAGGATTAAAGAAGGCTAGGCAAACAATAATTGAGTCACTCAGACAAAATCACAAACTCCAAAGATTCAAAAATATAATGCATAATGTTCCTGTACCTTTTCCTTCCTCTGTGAACTCAAGTTTTTGGTTTCATCAAATTGAGCAGCATTGACAATTCCATTGCTTACTCCATCCTGTCTGGAGAAACTCCCGTTCTGCATTTGGTTTCCAGAATAACGATTTTTTGTTTGGCTTGTAGATCGATGCAATCGTTTCGGAGATTGATCGCCACTTCCCTGATAAGGTCAGATACAATAGTGAAATACTTCATACATGCGTACCCAGTTTTATCCTATGCAATTAAGTGCAGTATGAATACAGGACAGGATATAGCAAAATAGATGAGATGAACTAAAATAAAAATTAAGAGAAATATAGGGCAGGCTAAAAGAAAGGCAAATGTACGAAGCAATTATAAATAATTGATCAACTTCCAAAAACCAGATTTGAGCATAGATTCGGTGAACAACCTTGAGCACAATGGCATTACTTGTTGATGCTCGCATACTTTCATTTCTGGAAGAATTCAAAGCGTCTCTTGTTGCATCCAAATTTTGCTTCAATGACCCGTTTTCTTGGTTGAGTCTAGAAATCTGATCCTGTCAAGGTGAATAAACGGTTTAAGGTGTGAAACGCCCTTCAAAAGCTACTTCAAAAAGTTGGGAAACACTATAGAAAGCTGATTAAAATAACTATTAACGAACTGAAATTTAAGATAAAAAGGGACATTGTTCTTTATGTTGATAAAAAGGAACTTGCTGAAAAGCTTTTCTCGGGATGCAATAAGGAGTCATGGCAACGATGACAACCGACAATAGAAATATTATAAGACACATGCACGGGTCATTTTGAATGATATATATAGAAATCATAGAAGAGACCTTGATATACCTCTTTCTCTTTCAATATAGCTGCATAGTTAACCGATAACGCCTTAATTTCGGCTTCTGATTCCTGAAGCTTTTTAATTTCTGCTTTGTATTGCTCAATCTACCAAAGCAAAGTATCGGATCAGTTGAACGTGAATTAAACAGTATACAACAACTCTGAATAAGCCGCCATGATAACACCATAAACTCAACAATTCTATCAATTCAACGAAAATATTGCTACAGTTTGGCTGACTACTCCCTAGCTACGATTGGAAACTCATTCCGGTGCACTACACTAGCACGAAACACAAAATCTAAATCTCGCCGCGAAATTGAAGATCTCACAATCCCTAATTACGAATAGAAACGTAAACTCTCAGCCTACTAAGACTTAAAACAAACTCAAAATAACGCCAGCTGTATCGTCAAAATCTCGAAGGAAGGAAGCGAAATACCTCCAAGTTATAGGGCGAGCCGTCGGTCCCATTGGACAAGGGAGAGATCGAGACCGACTTGGAATGCGCGAAGCTATGAGAATTCCTCCGATCAGAGACCGAGGAGTCCTCTCCGTTTCCGGCGCCGTAGATCCCGAGCTCCTCCTCGTCGTCGTGGACGTCGAGTGCAATCTTACTCAGGTTCTGTTTCAGATTCTCAATCGAGCTCCACATCGTTCAACACACAAAATCTGCGGCGATCGATTTTCGCCGGTCGAGGAGGAGGAGGAGGAGTGAGGTGGAATTGGCGGCAAGAGAGGAATGGTGTCGGTTACTGGTGAGAGGGAGCGATGAGGTGAGATCTGGGAGTGGAGAGTGGAGAGATTAAGAGAGATTTGCGTATAGTTAATGAAGAAGATTATTAGCAAAGTGAAATTTTTGTTTTTTCAGGGGAGGAAGAAAACATGTACGTTACGGGAGAGAGAGGTTATCCGGGGATCGGGAGGGCCTTTACTTATTTTGTTATGTTTATGTTTTGGCCCAGTAGTAGTAATGTATGCCGCGGCTATGGTTAATCAAAATCAAGCCGTAAGATCGGTAGCCGATGGTCATTTTCAAGTTTCTGGCCGTTCTTACCGCCACTGAGCCGGGAAGTCTACTCGGTAAGATTTGCTTGCTTTTCTAATAAGGCACAGAATTTACATTCTTAAAAATAATAATAATAATAAGGTGCATCCCCGAAATATTTTAAAAAAGGAAGCTGAAGAACAATACAATAATACATGTCTACGAGACTACGACAGTCTATAAATTCGCCAAGTAAGAGCTCAAACTACAGCCTTGACACGTTGAAATTCAGATTCTATTCCATGAAAAAAAAAAAAAAGTTCAGATTCTTAAATTTTTATTGTTTTTGTCTATCCGGAGCTATAAGGAAAAATTCATACTACGTGAGTTGGGAATTTTCAATGGAATTAGTTACCCAGGCAAGGATTAACCTAGGTTGTCGAGGCAATATGATATTCAATTTCCTTGCAATCTAAGTTTTGATTGTTTTTTCTTTATTAAAAGTTTGTCATTGTCATCATTAGCAGGGATTGAATAGAATCTCAATCACATCGAGTTTGGTTTACCAAGAAACTCCTGTAACAATGTTAGCGTTGCATGGTTAGCCTTGAGCAATAAAACTTACTTTTTTTTTTATGAACCAAAAATACCCATTTTTATATCTGCTCGTCAATTCAGGGAAAAAGAAAAATGAAACCCGAGTTAATTGTTATTATTTTTGTGTACTTTTGTTTTTGATCTTGATGCTTTCATGGAATGGCCGAATAAAAAAAATGGGTCAACTTTTTGACCTCTTCGAAGATGAGTTCCCAACCATGAAGCTTCCCTCGGGCTCTAAGAAGAGATGGTGCCCTAAACTCCTCTCTTTGACTTTTATATCATCCTAAGGAGTTCTATATTAATCCAAACTAAGAAACGTCCACACTCAGACTCGAATTTGGGTGGCCTTGGTGATCCAAAGACTTTGATCCCAATGCGACCAAATGGTCAATGGCAAACGAAGTTGTGAGGTTCGAATTGCCGACCTCACATATGATATGTAGAAGGGTGCCAAACCACAAATCCACCTACGGAATTATAATTTATATAAACTTTTAACAAAAAGGAATAATATTTAAGACTTCCAACTTCCGCATGCATTATGTGGTAAGTAACAAGTGAAAAAACATATCCCAATGTCTTGTTATTTAGCAATCAACTTAACTTAACTAATGTGGGTTGGTCTAAGTGGTAAGCAATTTGGTTCCGCTTAAGCGAGATCTCGTGAAGCGCCCCGACCCGTATTTACCGTACACAGTAAACACGTGCCAGAACTATTCATATTGATAGAACAGACAGTACAACGTGCAAATATTACACAACAGCAACTATTTAATACAACCGTCACCCATACTCGGGGACCATTATTCAATCCAGTCACAGTGCTCAACAGCAACAGCAGATAGTATCAGTAATATATATCACAGGAATTCAGCAACACAGCATCATATATCACACAGCAGCGGAAGACTTATGCACATGCAGCGGAGGTATGGATCCGGAGTCAGGCGGAGAAGAAAGCAGCAGCCATCGAACAACGTACCTGAACTACGAAACAACTTAACCTACGGGATGAAACCCCGCAGGCGAGGGGTGAGTCCGAAGTGCTCACCGACGAAGGATAAACAGTGATATGCAAGCAACCGTAATACTTAAAAGCAATCACAGACAAGTAATACCATATCACAATAACTGAGCCAAGGCCAAAAGAATATTTATTAATATTACCAATTTTATCTTCCGGGCCCCCGTCACTGGACAAGCTAGGGTCGTACCAGGTTATCAACTAACTTCGGATGCTAGGTCAAAAACCAATCCACATCTCAAAACCCGGATATTTGGTATATCCAAACCACTGGGTATTCGGTATACCCCAACCTCAGGCAACAACATGCCAACCGGATATTCGGTATATCTGAACCACTGGGTATTTGGTATACCCTAACCACAGGCAAAAAGCCAAACGGATATTCGGTATATCCGAACCACTGGGTATTTGGTATACCCTAACCTCAGGCAATAAGCCAAACAAACCAAGAACCGACCATAGCATCCCAAAATTAATTTTCAAACCATCGAGTCGTACCACTACCTCCACATGACAATTATAACAACATCTCAATCAATTCCAATTCTAATTTCATATTCCAATTTCTTTTTCTCAATTCCACAGTCAATAGTTCAACATCAATCACAGCATATTATCCACAGAATCAATATCACAGTCCAAAAGCAACAATAATATCCACAGCAGATACTCAGCCAACAATCAACAATTCAGCAGTTCAATCGAACAACAAAGCACACAAAGTATTACANAAATTATTATTCACCTTATATATGTTCCCAAAATTATTTTCCATATACCATATACTTCCCCAAAATTTATATTTCCCCATTAATTCCACAATCATATTTTTCTTTCCCAAAATTAATTTTCCAGAATTATTATTCTTTCTTTTCTCTCTTTTTTAATTAAATTCCGGACTGGGCCAATGGTACTAGCCCACATCCAAAAACCCAGTAGCCCAACTAACCAACCTAAAAGCCACAGCCCACAACCCAAATCCAAAGCCCAAACCCCTTCAGCCCAACCTCATCACACAAACTCAAACCCAGAACCCATCATGCAACCCGGGTCGACCCATGACCCAGACCCACAAACCGGGTCACAACTCACCTTGAGCTCCACGGGCGGCGAGGACGGGTCAAGGCGGCACGGCAACGATGGCAAGGCGTGCGCGACGGTCTGCAGGCAAGGGAAGAGGGCGAGCACGACGGTGGCGGTCCAGCAAGACGAGGAGGAGCGAGGGGCGGCGGTGTCGCGTCGTCGGATCCGTTGGCTCGTCGACGGGCTCCTTGGGATGGCGTCGGGGTGTGGACGGGACGGTGGCAGCGTCTCGAGGTGGTGGAGAAGGGCTGCAGGGAGGAGCTCGGCGCCGGCAAAGGGAAGAGAGGAAAGGAGAGGGGAGGAAGGCGGCGACTTGTGGCGGTGGCGGCTCGGCGGTGTGGTTCACGGGAGGAAGAAAATGAAAAAGAAAAATAGGGGAAAGGAGATGGCGATGACGTGGCTCGGGTGATAGGTGTTGGTGTGTGTTGTTTTTGTTTTTGTTTTTTTTTTTCCTTTTTCTTTTTTTTCCTTTACTGGTTTAGATTGGCAGTGAGTAGTTTGTGGATTTTGAAGGTGAGGCAGTGAAGAAGAAGTTGCAGGTGATGGCGTGCTCTAGGTAGGCAGAAGAAGAATAATTTTATAGACAGCAAAAGTCACTGGTATATCACAAGTGTAATAGTAGTTCACAGGTTGAATAGGGATTGGCGGCTGAATAATTGAACTTCAATTATGCAGTTACTATGCTGCATGTGAAGTGTGACCCACCTGGACCAGAAAATATCTAATATACCCACTTACCTTATTTCTAGTCCGTTAACTCGAGGGTAAACCCGGTTTTTCTGAAGATTCCTGGACCCGGAAAATTCCAACTTTGGTCCGTAAAATCCGCAGAAAAATCCCGAGCGTGGGACAAGGCTCGGTTTCGGAATCCAATGCTCGATTTACCATAATTTAATTACCCAATATTAAAAATCAATGGTAAATTACTGTAAATTAACTTAAACAGTCCCGGTAAAAATGAAATTTTTACCTAGGCTGTTACATCTCGGGTTTGAGACCTCGTGTACGCAGACAAATTCCCGTTGGGAGACTCACCCACTATACCCAGGTTTGCGACTTGGGTCGAATCCCGATTAGTCGGAGCAAAGCTCCGGATACCAGATGGGAAATAAAAAAAAAAAAGCAATCAACTCAACCTACTTATCTTACATTGTCTTGTATATATTTTTGTTTTTTTTTAATGTTTTCAATGTTTTATTGGGTATGGAATGGTTTACAATTTATATTGATTTACTTATGTTTGGTATCACTTAGAATCGGAATAAAAACAGAATCCTAATCATTGTGTTGTTTGGTATCACATGGAATCAGAATAGAAACGGAATTCGAATAATTTTATTATTTGGTTGGCAATAATATAAGACATAAGTACTAGAGTGATAATAATTTAAAACATAAATTCTAAAGCGAGATTGTTTATGATGAAATAAAATAAAACAAAATAAAATAAGATTCCCATTCCTATTTCTATTCCCATTCCTTGACTCCTTGTGTACCAAACATAAAAATTACCAGCTTCATTCCTCCTCCTTATGTAAGAAGAGCCCTGATAAGGCTTTTAACCCTCCTTCAAACCCCTTAAGTCTTGATAAACATAAGCGGGCCATCAGACCTGGAACCCAAATTGTAGTTTATACTCATTCAGGATGCCGGCCCAGGATCTTCCCTATTTGATTTTCCATCCTATTTCGGGTATAATCCACCAACCCAAAAAACTACTGTGAGCCCAAACCGAAACCAGATCCAATAGCACAACCACACCCTGGCTGATATAAAGAGTTGTCTACCGCTGCACAATCTCGCAAGACGGGTAGGTTTAGGGCAACCAGATTTAGCCGCCCGCTTCGTCTCCTGTTGGATTTCTGGCCTATTGCTGCTCTCTTCCACATTTCTACCTATCTTTTCCTTATTATTTGCATTTCTATCTTTCTATTCCCTATTTTCTTCAAATAAGATGTTAGATGCGATGATGAACAGACAATACTTATGTTTTTGATTGCGAGACAGTTCTCGTGACTGTCTTGCAAAGTGAGTATTCTCTTTTGGTTCGTATTCACTGAGCATCTTCAATACCATCAAATGTATATTCTGTAGGGTTTTAATTTTTGATGTGTTTGTGATTTACACGAAGGTTCCTATAGGAGGGGGTGCTGTGTTAAGTGCACTCTTATCCGAGTTTGCCTTCGAAGATTTAAGTTTTTGGATATTGGACCGTTAGATCTCTCATCTTTTTTTGCTGTGGTTTGGGTTCGTGGATCCGATTCCCATACACATCTGTATTTGATCAAAATTTTGCCTTTTTTTTTTTGGTCTTCTCTTTAGTTTTAAGATCATAAGCAAAGCGAAGGTCCCAGCAGAGAGGCGAGGACTCTTGTGAATTGAGGCCTCTCTAACAAATACTAATAACCTTCGCATATCAATTTCTGCCGAATCGTAGGATACCCAGAGCTTTTCATCTCCGGATTATCTTGAACCCTCGGCTAAATATCATTTTCCATTCTATTTTTTCTTTTGCTTCTCATTTGTAGAAGAGCGTGGGTTTGTTTTCATCTACACGGTTTCATTAGGTTTTTGCTTAGAGCTGAGGATACTCAGCTGATTCTGCATCCAAGGCTGCGGTGGTGGCTTGATTTCTCTTACAAGCTGACGAGTTTTGTATCAATTCATGGGAACTAGAAAGAGGGTCTTCGTTAATTGTTGATCCTACATTATATTAACTTAATACTTGTCATGACGTTTAATGAAGATGAACAACGATGAAGATGGCGTCCAATGTGAAGATGACATCGCGCGATTGATGATTGATTAAGAGAAGTTAAAGATTAATTGAGTATGAAAATGACTGGAGTGTAGAAAACAGTCTAAAAATTCTCGACAATGGCATTGTAATGTTTGGTAAGGCATTATTTTGATCGAGATCAATTAAAATTGGACATACTTCTACTTATTTCGTGATGGTGGTGGAGGAATTAAGAAAAGGTTTAATCACAATATATCGCTTGTATGTACAAAAGACAGATCCTAGTTTCATCACAAAGATGTTGGATATCTTCCACCAGTTTGTTGTAGTAATATAAAGTGAGGCGGGCTTCACATCTTCAAATTCAACCTGCTTGTACCCTAGCTGCCACACCCAAACAAATGCCTCCCGGAGTAAGAACATGGAACTTTTTAGTACCAAAAAGCTGGAGCCATTTTCCGCATATGCTCCACAGTAACAGAAGCGAGTGCGATTGTTCATGCCAGACACGAAGGAACAAGCACAGAGCTTGCAAACAATGGAAATTACTATGCAAATTTACCAAGGAGCTGAACTCTCTATTGCTTCCAATCCAGTCTAGTGTTACTGTGGCCTAATGAGGTAGGATGCCCATATGTCATCTGCTGGAGGTGGTGCTTGAACCCAGTGACCTGGTATACGGCTGCATCCAAATTCCAGGCACGAAAAGCTAAAATAATTGAAAAAACGAAAATTGCTCTTGTGCACTTTTCCTGCCATTGCTTTCTCAATAGCAGAGTGCATATATGTACAATAGGCAAGAACGCCATGGATTGCTTACCTTCCCCCTGGTCTAATGTATGCATTTCATGTCCTTCTGACCTGCAACCCATGATGAATAACAATTGCAATGGATTGATAATCTGACTCGGATAAAAAACATACTGGGCATGGGTAGAAAGACAATTTGGAAGCCATTGATAGTCTGCACAAATAAAATAAACAAATTCCCATGAATCATAATCAAGAATCATAGGAAGAAGCATTTGAGATTAACCTCGATAAGTGTGCCCATATCGTTATTGCTCCCATGATAATTCTGATAAAACTCAATTGCTATGCCACTGAATCATATGTTCCATCTTTGCTTTGACCTTTTGATCCTTTATCTTCAAAGGGCCCAATAACTGCAGCAGATTCCAGGCTGTCTTCCCTCTCAGTTAGCTGTTCGCCACTGTTTTTTATTCCACCACTATCATCATTTGACTCTTCAAAAGTCTCCATTGTTTTTCTCGATTCTTCAGCAGTTGCAATGGCTTCCTTGGCAGCATCTGTGCCAGCTGCAGCAGCTGCTTGACGCTCCTCCTCCTCAACGGCAGCCCGAACTCTCTCTAGAAATTTGTCATCCTCCTCTGGGAGAAAATGCCCTGCATACCAAACCCAAGAACTAAAAAACTGAGCGTACTTGATGGTTGAAAAAGAACAGCAGTCATATGCTAAAACTTGAGCCAACGCACAATGAGAAAGACAACAACCACTTAAGACATGATAAGTTTTGTGAAGTTGCGAAACTCAACCCTATTTGCACAGATACTAAGCCAAGGTCATAATAAGTTCACATTGATACCAACAAAAAATGTGCAGGTGAACTTGAATGGATGCCAAAAATTAACTACTGACTTATACAAGTTAGATGTAACAGTAAACAAGAGTTATGTTTGTTTTGAAGTTGCACTGGTTTAGGATATTGTAACCAAACTGTAACCCAAGAGCAATAGATACCCAGAAAAAGAAGAACAAGAAAGACACCACCACCTTTGTCTTCATTTCTACAATTCGTCTCCTTCTCCTCTGCCTCCAAAGTTTATTTCTTTTCGACTTCAGTGCCTTATCAGCCAACCAAACCGCCGCCGATTTCTCCTCCCACGGGATGGTTTCGTCCACAATCGACATAAACGGCTCCAGCTGAGCTCGTAATCTCGACATCAAAGAATTCGCAGCTTCAAGAGAGACAGATTCCTGCGTTTTCAAAACAATTCCTCTATCTTCCAAATATTTGGAAAAAGCGCGCGAATTAGAGTCCAACGGCTCTTCGGTACCTTTGATTGCCATCAACAACTCCACCTCTCGCCGCCTGGAACCAATAAACAACTCGGTTACAAAACCCAATTGAGAGGTCTCCAATTTAAGAATGTGAAAAGGAAGGAGAAAAAGTACATTGCTTTAGCCAGAGTGAGAGTATCTTGTAATTCTCTGAGCAGATTCTGCACAGTTTTGGTGTCCCAGAAAGCACTCGACGGCGGAGGGTTGGGTGGCAACATTGGTTGCATCCAAGGCTGAGGTGACGGCGCAGCCGCCGGAGCCGGATTCATAGTTTGTGAGAACTGAGTGTGATCTAACTGCTGCCTATAATAATAATCCCGGCAACTGCAGAATAAATTAATCAAACCCAGCTATGAACCCTGTAGGCCAGTGAAGCTCAAAAAGTGTTCAGTGTAAAAAAATAGAAGTAATCGACTATAAAAATGACTAAATTGGGTTAAAAGTCATCAAGGTCAGGATGGCCGAGTGGTCTAAGGCGCCAGACTCAAGTTCTGGTTCTCGTATGAGAGCGTGGGTTCAAATCCCACTTCTGACAATTTTACAAGTTTCATTTTTTTAAAATTGTGGGTTTGTTTCTTTTGTTTATAGTCTTTTGGGTTCTGATGTAATGTAAAAATTTACAACCTTTTGGACTACACCTAGTCAGCTATGTAAATTTGGGCTGTTCCAGCTTTGGTGCAATTTGTTTTTGAATGGGCTCTCTGCAGTATCTGCTGCTACAAGACCTGCACAGGTTCTGGTCTTGGGTCTTCTATACTGGTCAAGTTATTTAAGGCTTCTTTCTAGATCAGGGAAGTGGTATCTCTTTATGGTGGATTCACCTCTGCAACTTGGCAATTAAGAAACAGGAACACTAGCTCAAGTTGTCGGTCTTGTTCACTCACGGTTTGATACGTTCACAGGAAGTAGGGCCCAAGTATTCTGCGGCTATATGCAAATTATGTTTGGTCCTGGTAGGATTGGCAACCGTAATTAGACGTCCTGATAACGGTAATGGAAAATTTGTGTTCTTTAACAATGATAGGTTTCTCATAATTTAAGAAAACTTTGGAACTTTTCACTTTATTTCATAATGTTTCAGGATGCTGTTGAACTTAATCAATGTACTGTAAGGAAAAGATTAGACAGGGAGACAGGGGAGGGATTCATATTTGTATGATTTCTCTATGGAAGACAAAGAGGATGTGGTTTTGTTTGGGGACCCTTTTGTCTCTTTTATTTCTGGCCACCGCGTCATTTGTGGTGCCTCTTTGATTACAGGGGGAGGCTCAATATGAAAGCGAATGGGGGGAATAAATGTAGCAGACAGGAAGGATGATTCTATCAAATTACGACTTATCTGCAAGCATAATTTGTCATTGTCTCCCTCTTGTCTTGCATTCTTGTTTGTTTTCATTTGATCAACGCAACAGAATCCACTCAATAATGCATTGATGTCTCTTTTTTTGCTTGTAACATTTGCAAAGTCTTTTGATATTATTTGTCAAATGTTCACAACGGAAGGGAACTTGGCTACAGCGTCCTATTTTGTATCTTTATCATGGTTATATCCTAATAAATGAGGACGCTTTCACATCTAATCATCAGCAGACAGCAGGCAACTGAAGCTTACTTCCTCACTTTTAAGTAACTTTTGTTCAAATATTGTAGAAACAAGAAAGATAGCCACAATTCATTACGGGGAGTTCAAATATATTGATATGGGAATCAAACTAACCAATCTGCTAAAACAATTCTTAAAGTGTACCAAACCAGAATAGCAGCCAAAAACGCCATATGCACAAAAAAGGAACAATGTTTTGATCACTAACACTCCTAAATACTAACAGAGCGTATTAATTAGTATCAATATTTTGGAATGTGACGAGTTGCTGGATTCGTTTTGTGCTACAATAATTAGATTCTTCCATTAGTAGGTGGACAAGTTTTTGCGTGATGCCTTCCCATGCAAAAGATGGTCCCTGGTTCAACCTCGTCCCAAAATTTTTAAAAACACATCTGCTAGGCAGAAGGCGTAGAAGATGGCAGAACTAGAAGTATCAAACAAAAGAGAACTGGACCCAACTAGTTTTGATCGAGTCCTGAGGGGCCCTATAGTGCTCCATTTGTTGGTGCTTCACATCATGGGGAGATAGGAAAAAGTCCATACAACAACAGTAGTTTTTGCACCTCTCTGTTTTTACATGCAAAAAATGTACAATCATCTCATGCACTATAATACATCCAGTTTACAGAGATTTGAAATTTTCTTATCCTGACAATATGAAGAGTGACACATGCACACAAGGCCTGTCTTTGTTCAAATTGAAGAAAACGCACAAATTTCTATACACATACAAGGCATGTCTTTGTTGAAAATGAAGAAAACGGGATGGCCAAAAAGAAAATTGAAGAAAACGCACAAGTTTCTTTCTGAGCTTCCCATGCAACAACCCAGATTGTCTCCTTCCTAGCTAGAAGGAGTATAAATTAAAAAACCAAAGAAGATAGTCTACATAAAAAAAAAAAATGTGCTTGATCTTGTTCCCAGAACCTTTTTCAGCTCTAGAAGTTCCTTCTCCTTCCATCCTCTCCATGTCCGTTTAATGTGCGAACCAATCATTTGTCTGAAACTTCAGTTCAAAAGTGAAAAAGGGTTAGCAGCAATACCACTAGTCAAGGTGTGAAAAGTACGTGCTTGAGAGAATTCAACCAATAAATATAAGCTGAAAAGATCGAAGCAATAAGCCAGGAAACGTACTCATTGATCTTTTGCAATGAAGAACTGCCTCATAAATCGAGCTTTCCACATCACAGCAATCAGCCATGGAATAGGCTATTCTTCGTCTTAGAGAGACATGAGGTGAATTGCTGCTCCGGCTACCAACTTCCCATACGCTTCTGTCAAGATCATTAACTTTTATGCTCTTTCTTGACCCTCTTTCAGAATGGCATACAGGTCTCGCAAATTTAAGACAATTTTGCAAGGCATGCTTCCATCTTCCAAGAAAATGACAGTGAAGCTTAAAGGCAGAAAGAAAAGCTTTTAAAGAGAATGAAGGCCGATTTGTAGGTACTATATCCAGGGAGTTTGTATTTGAATGGTTAAAGAATGGTTTGATTATGCCATCAGCGAAAAGCTGGTCAGCATGTACTATAACATCGGAAGACTGAGATACAGGAACATCAAAGTTGAAGTTATGAGCTTCAAATGAAGATCTCTTCAGCTTTATTCTTCTGGTGTTGATCATCACCTCATGAGAACCATCAAAAGATGGCCTCAACGGCTCCTCAATGTCCTTCAAGGAGGAGTTTATGCTCGTTAACCAACTCTGAGAGAAACTTTCAATGGCTAGATGCTCCATAGGTTGTCAGCAGCAGCAGCTGTTTATTACCTTAGGACTATATCTCGAAGAATTAACAAAAACCGGATATATACTATTGGAGGAGAAGAGTCGTGTGTGATTGGCGTCTTGAGTTAACACGGGATCACATATGGTGACTAAACAATTTGCTTAATTTGTCTAGTTCGGTTAGGGCTAAGCAGGAGACAAATGGAAAATGCAAAATAAGTGAGTCCATGTACGTCGGTTGTTATCTTGTTTTACTTAATTTCTTTATTTATATGGGACATTTCTTATTTAAATGTTCAACTTACCTGTCTTTTTGTGTTTGGTGAATAAGAAATCTTTGTCCTGCTATTGATATGTGTGTTGTTCTTAATTTACTGCATTACAATTTTCTCCTTGCAGTAGTTTACAGAGCAAAGATCAATTCTTTATCTTCTATCCCTCCTCTACTCCATTTGAACTAAAGAAAGCGATTCTGATAAAATCTTTCACTTTTCCTTGAAATCTTTCCTTTCTCCAAAAGATGGGAGATTGAAATAAAGCAGGAAACAAAAAGAATATTACACACACCTATAGGGAAAGTGCGGGGACTTGCACAAAAGATTACACTGGTGTATAGTTTTACATGAAAATAAAACTGTTGATGACCCTTTACTGTTCCATGAGTATCATGTCGTCAAACAATCTGTCGTTTGATATGATTTTCTAGAGTAATATATGTATATTTAATGTTGAGTTCTAGAAGTTCTTTTGTCGGTATAATCCAGTAATATTTAAATCTCCAATGATATGACCTTAAAATAACTCTTCACAATTGGATCAAATTGTAAGGAAATCCTGAAGACAAGATTCTAACTCAAAGGGTGAATAATAAGGACGGCAACGTCCCTCCAAAATCTAATTATCATAAACCCAGACTGGTTTCAAGATTGATAGGCTCGCCAGCAGAAAATTAATTCAAATTCATGATACGAACAAGTAGAAACAAAAACACGTTATTCAAATCCAAATCAATGCACAGTTACGCATGCTACGTGCAGCTGATTGAACTGAACTGTGACCTATTAAAAAAGAGACCATAAATTGACCCAGAAGGTACCAACTTTAAAAAAATGAATATTGGTTGTCATACTTTTTTAATCACAGAGAAATGCTTAGTTCTTCTGAGTACATGGACTCTGTGTTTCAATCATTAATGAACTTTCATATTACAGACCCAAAAAGGAAAAAAATGATGAGTACTTAGTAAGTGCACTAATGTAATCCATGATTGAGATGCTTGCTAAAAGGTTAGAGAAGTTGTTCTTCCTGAAACGGATCTAAGGGTGCAAACTAGGGAGAGTCTAACAAGTAAAGTTATTGTAATGCATCAATGGAGACAAATGCAGAACAGACAACTCCACCGATAAACTAATTCATTTATTGACAGCAAAAATAAATATTACATATACATCAATACATAGGTGTCAGGTACATAGTAGCCTAGTCGCTACTGTCCGCTCACACCCATCAATGGAAGACAACAAATTAGAAGCAGCTAGACGTCAGTCTTTATGGAAGAGCTATAGCCAGTTTGATCGTCATAGTATTTGGACCATAACATAACTCCACCATACTTATTAGATCGCTTAATAGCAGGAAGAACATTGCAAGTTAGATTAGCCACTGGAATAAAGCCACTCCCTGCTGCCTCAGGAGATGCAGGTAATCCGAGGAAAATCTTGGTGGCTGGAATCTCACTAGTCCATTGCTTCCAAGCTTCCTCAAGATTGCTAAGCTCACTAGGATTGTATTGGCAAGGAGGGTTGTTGTAGAATTGGACCCAGACGTAGTCGAAAAGGCCCGTCTTAAGTGCAACCCCTAGTGAAGCATCAGGAAATGGACACTGAGGAGCAGCAGTTAAGTACACTTTCCTGCCTTGGTTGCTATAAGCAGAAAGGTACCTTGCAAGATCATCCCAATACAGGCCTGTTCCTCCCTCAATGTCGAAGTCAATTCCGTCTAGAACAGCAGGGCCTAGTGGACGTAGAGAAGAATTCTTACCTCCCCCCAGGAAATTGTTCCAGAGGTAAGTCACAACTTGTCTAGCATCATCAGGGGAGTTCAGGGAACGATTCCCTCCACCTCCAATGGAAAGCATAACCTTGATGCCTTTGGCTTGACATGATGTGATGTTAGAGCTCAAGCCTGTACAGCCATTACTGGATGGATCACAATGACCAGCAAGATTCATGACGGGTTTTTGCCCCCCACCAAAAGTTGACAGGAAAGCTATGTTCACAAATTCATAGTTTCCAGTGGCACAAGTCTCTGCCAAGGTGCCTTCGTTTCCATTCTGGCCCCAATAAATAGCAATGCCACCCGCATTTGAACCCATTACTAGCATCAGGACCGCTAAGATGAGGAACTGCACTGAGATTACAATCTGCATTGCCATTTTATGGTCACTGGTATTAATGTAGAAATATTTAGAGTGTATTGTGCAAATTTTGTGTTGAAAATGTGGTAACGGATCGTGGCATTTATAGTAGAAGATCATAGGCCATGTTTCCAACGGCAATGTTTTTGTGCTTATTCTGATAGGGTGTGCCTTAACGGTTAATCCATGTTATGGTGTATATGGTCTTAAAATTGCAGTGAAAGAATTGGGCATCACACGAATGGTTTTATTTGAAATTTGTCATTTCGCTCTTGTCTATAGACTTAATTGTGGAAATATTGTTCAGAGAGGTCGTTATCATATTGAAAATAATTAATAACCCATATATAACAAGGTTCCACGCCGTTGTAAATTCCCTTCCACATTATAAAACAATGTTTTACAAAAAAAAAAAGCTTATGTATAATGCTTTGGCTATATTGGGCTCGTATGTTTTTTTCGGGTTAGTAACTGGTGGTTTATCTCACTGGGCCTAATTTCTCATTACTATTATTGGGCCAGCACCATAACATCCATCCTCACAGAAATTAATTGGGCCTGTCTAGGTTAACAAAAAGTCCAATTCCCCGCCTTTTTCTCCTTCTTCTCCTCCCGCTAGCTCTCCACACCATCACCGACTTAGCTAGCCACTCTGCTCCTCTCTACAATTTGCGGTGCAGCCAATTTTTCTATTCCTTGTTTTCTGTTTTATTTTAACAAAACAAGTCAACTTTTTCAAGGACCCGTCACTTGCTATTCTCTCTTATCTCAAGCAAACTAGCAGTAGCCATGGGGAGAGCCAAAAAGGGCCCTAAATTTGCCGCGGTGAAGAAGATGATCTCTAAAAAAGCTATTAAACAGTAATTCTTCCTTTTTCTGTTGAAATTCCAACTGGGTTTTGCATGTTTTTGAGCTATCTTGTTTTAATTTGGTTTCATTCAAAGCTTAACCTTTTCGTTTTACTTTGGTGTCTGATTTTGTAATATTTCAGCCAGAAAGAAGCGGTTTTGAACCCGAATAAGAAAGATCTCTCCGCCGAAAAACTACCCAGAAATGTGTGAGTGTCTTTTTGTATTGTCATTCGTGTTTTTTTTTTTAATTGATTGTCTTATGTTCATCAATTTCTTACAAGCGAAAAACGTTGTATTTGTTTTTTTTACTGTTTAGGCCACAAGTTTCTTCGGCTCTTTACTTTAGTCACAACACGGCGTTGGGGCCACCGTATAGGGTTTTGGTGGATACTAACTTTATCAATTTCTCCATCCAAAATAAAGTGAGTGCTTTATCTTTCTCGTCGTTTCAGTTATGTTCTGCCTTCGTAGTAATTTGGTTTTGTTCGTGTCTGGAGTAGCTTGGACATTCTTTCTATTTGCTGTTAGAGAAATCTCCTAGGACTGGGGATTAGAAATTTGCTTTCTTTTGTGATTTAGAGCTCCGTACATTATATTACGGATGGCTTTATATCTTGCTAATCATCTCGCTGTGTTGTGGATTCTGTAATTATATAAACTTCGGATGATGGAGGAGTCTTGTTAACCGATGTGCCTGCCTTTTGGTTTTAGATTTCAACTTTTAACATTTTCTTGCATTCTTTTGTAGTTGGATTTGGAGAAGGCGATGCTCGACTGCTTATATGCGAAATGTGAGTTTTGTGTTGCTGGTTTGTTGTATTATCCAAACTTCACCTTTTGCTTGTTCTTCATGGTGGTTGATTCCGCATTGTCAAGAACATTGCAT